>PVIC010029311.1:0-22623 GCA_004025085.1 Thryonomys swinderianus
CCATTTTCATTCCTAATAGCATGCATTTGAGCCTTTTCCTTCCTTTGTTTGATAAGGTTGGCTAAGGGTCTGTCAATTTTATTTATCCTTTCAAAGAACCAATTCTTCGATTCATTGATTCTTTGTATTATTCTCTTTGCCTCCATTGCATTAATTTCTGCTCGGATCCTTATAATTTCCTCCCTAGTACAAGCTCTGGCTTTGTCTTGCTCCTCTTCTTCTAGTAGTTTGAGCTTCATCATTAGATCGTTTATTTGAGTTTGCTCGATTTCCTGGGCGCAGGCATTCACTGCTATGAATTTCCCTCACAGAATTGCTTTCCTTGTGTCCCATCAATTCCTGTATGTTGTGCTGGGGTTATCATTTGATTTACTGTTTGATTTCTTCTTTCATTTCTTTTGTGGCCCATTGGTTGGTCGAGTGTTGTTCAATTTCCATGTGTTTATGAGCATCTTGCAATTTCTTTTGCTATTGGGCTCCAGTTTCAAGGCACTATGGTCTGATCGTATGCAGGGGATAACTTCAGTTCCTCTGCATGTACTTAAGCCTGTTCTATGAACAAGGATGTGATCTATTTTAGAGAATGATCCATGAGCAGCTGAGAAGAACATATATTCTGACTTTCTACGTTGAAATATTCTGTAGGCATCTCTTAAGTCCATTTGTTCAAAAGTTTGGTTTAGCTCAAGTATTTCCTGATTCTTTGTCCAGTCAATCTGTCAATTTGTGACACTGGAGTATTGAAGTCCCCTACAGCTACTGTCTTAGTGGTTATCTGGCTTTTCATGTCCATTAATGTTTGTTTTATATAGCTGGGTGCATTCGAGTTTGGTGCATAAAGATTTATGATTGTTATTTCTTTCTCCTGGACTGTTCCCTATAAGAGAATATGGTGACCTTCTTTGCCTCTCTTAATCAGTTTGGGTTTGAAACCTATTTTATCCACAAACAAGACAGCCACTCCTGCTTTTTTGCAGTTTCCTGGGGCATGGAGAATTGTTTTCCATCCCTTTATTTTCAGTCTGTGGGTTTCCTTCTGAATTAGGTGTGTTTCCTGTATGCAGCAGATTGTAGGATCTTGCTTCTTGAGCCAATCCGCTAGTCTGTGTCTTTTAATTGGCCCCCTGAGTCCACTGACTTTCATGGTTATGACTGAAATGGACAGATTTAGGGCTGCCAGGCTTCCCAGTTCTTGGTACTTTTCTTCCTTACTTTTCCCCTTTTCCATTCAGTTTCTTGTTTGCCCAAGTGAGTTCACTCTGTTGGGTTGGGTCTCGTGCGTATGGAATTCTCTTTGTTTTTCCAAGATGTTCTTTAGAATGTTTTGGAGTGCAGATTTCGTATTTGTGAAGTTTTTCAGGTGTTCTTTGCCATGGAAGAATCATTTCCCCATTTATTCTGAAAGACAGTTTTGCAGGATACATCAGTCTAGTTTGGAGGTTGTTTTCCTGCAATGCTTGAAACACTTCCCTCCAGACTCTCCTTGCATTGAGTATTTCTGTTGAAAATTCTGCTGTGATCCTAATGGTCTTCCCTTTGTAGGTGATTTTCTTCCTTTCTCTCACTGCTTTCAGTATTTCATTCTTTGATTGTGTATCTGGAGCTCTGATAATTATATGTCTAGGTGTTGATATTTTTATGTCACAGCCTTTTGGAGTCCTATAGGCCTCATTTATCTGTATGTCTAATTCTTTTCCTGTGAAGTTTTCTGCCATTATCTCTGACAACAGTTTTTGGGTTTTTTTTAATGTCTTTTGCACTGTCTCCAGCCTCCTCAGTGACTCCAATCAGTCTTATGTTATTCTTCTTTGAATCATCTAGAAGCTGTTGGGTTGATTTCTCATGGTCCCTTGCCCTTTTCCATAGATTTTGTCTTTCCTGTTCATTGTCTCGTATCCTGTTCTCTAAGTCTGAAATTCGGTTCTCTGCTTCATTCAACCTACTTCGGAAACTTTCATTCTCCTTCTTCACCACCTGGAGCTCTGCTTGAAGCTATTTAAAATATTCCATTACTTTTGCCACCTCAGATTCTTTCATCTACTGGTCTCTTCTTTACGGAAGTCCTTCACTGTGGACAGAATCTCTGTTTTCATCTCCGAGATGAGTTCCGATTTCCATTGTACTAGATCTGCTTTTGTTACCATCTCCAAGAGTCCTGGTGTTTGAGTTTCAGTTTGCTCTACTTCCCTTTTCCCCGAATTCCCCCGTGGTGGTGATCTTTGTGTCTGGCTTTTTGAATATTTTCTCATTTCTGCTCCTTTCTTGTTACTAATGTTATTTGCTTAATTCCTTGCCTGGTGTCAGGACAACGTTTGTTGCCAGTCTCTTTCTTTCTATTATTCAGGAGCCTTTGGAAGCGGCACTTTCCTGGGGTGTCCTCCTTGAATCTGAAAGGACCCTTGAGAGTTTTCAGTTCTGGCACATCATGGGAGGCATCTGAACAGAATAATCCATTATCTTTGTTACCATAATAAAATCAGTACCAACAGCAGTGTTAATTATAGTAAATGAAATGAAAAATTTGGATAATTTCTATTCTGAAGAGTTTGAACTCATGAGTTACCTCTATGTCCATATGCCACAATTTAGAATTAATCAGCAATGTGTATACAACATGTAGGTCTTAAATGTACCTCACCCATTTTTCATTAATGTCAAATCCATCATCTCATGGACATAATTTAAATGCACTACATTTTTACATTTTACATTTTACATCTTAACACAGAAAAGCAAAACTGAAAATCCTTTATCATTCAAACATAATTTTTTAGCTGATACATACAAACTGTGCATACTTATATTAGTTATTATGTGGTGTTTCAAAACATGCATACACTGTGTTATGTTCAAATCAGGGTAAACCTATCTCCTTACATAACTAAGATTTCTTTATAAAAATGACAGTCACAGTCTTAATTTTTACAATACTTTATTAATTAAATACATTATTAAGTACTTTATCATCTCTCTAGACACCCTAAAGTGCAAAAGAACACCATAACATAGTTCTAACTATAACTTAATACTCACTAATCAAACTCACCCCAAAAAGAATTTTGATGTGTACTACATATGTTGTGATCTGATGTGAAGAAAATGGCACACTCAAAATTAATTCCCTTCATATCATAGAGATATATGTGCACCCATGTTTATAGCAGTTCAGTTTGTGATAGTTAAATCTCGGAAATAACCCAAATGCTCATCAGCTTTAGACTGGATAAAGAATATGTGGTTTTTTAAAAAAATAAAATGGAGTATTACTTTGCCATAAATAATGAAGAGATTGAATCATTTATACTCACATGGACATACCTTCATAACGTACACATAAGTGAAATATATAGGTCACAGATGTGTAAATATTGCGCCTTTTCTCTGGTATGAGAAAGTGAAGTTGTAAATGTGTTCTAGAAAGTATGATCAATATTGTGAAATAGTAAATATGCAAAGGGAAAAAGGGTTTAGGTTTAAATAGTGAGAAAAGAAAAAAATGATGGTTAAAAAAGGAAACAAAGCTTGTGTATACAGGGGCAGAGGGTAGTAGGGTAGGTAAGGGAAAGGGAAAAATGAGAATTAAGCTGTGTCATATACTGATACAAATTCTCACTGTGGGGTGTAACTGTGATGTGTATATATAATATGCCAATAAAAAAGGTACCAATAAAAAATTTAATTCACATCCTCATTTAAGTAACAGTTACAAAAGGGAAAAAGAAGGGACTATGAGTGAACAAATGAAAAAAAATTATTTAAGACATGCATCAAGAAACTATAGGGCTGGGCTGGAGGGTTAGCTCAGTGGTTCCGACACCTGCCTCGCAAGCACAAGGTCCTGAGTTTGATCCCCGGTAACCACATAGAATGCTGGGCGTGGAGACACGCCCATCAACAATCAACACCGCATACCACAATGCCGGACGTGGTGGCTCACGCCTGTCATCCCAGCACTGGGGAGGCAGAGACAGGAGGATTGCTGAGTTTGGGGCGGCTTGCCTGGCACCATAGTGAGCTCAGGGTCAGCCTGAACTACAAAGCGAGACCCTGTCTCAAAAAGCAAAAAAAAAAAAACCAAAAACAAAACAAAAAAAAAAACTATAGGGCACATGAAGACTGTTTACCCAATTTATGTTCACTCGTCTGTT
This sequence comes from Thryonomys swinderianus, assembly GCA_004025085.1. Classification (NCBI taxonomy): domain Eukaryota; kingdom Metazoa; phylum Chordata; class Mammalia; order Rodentia; family Thryonomyidae; genus Thryonomys; species Thryonomys swinderianus. The sequence goes on from PVIC010029311.1 coordinate 4,149, forward strand.
TTGGTCCTCAGGATTTTACAAAAATGTCACTTTTCCAGACCAAAAGTTACTCGTCAACGTTCAGGAACAACTTTTGTTAGCTGAGTTTCATGATGCACCTTTTGATGGTCTTGACCCTTCCTGTATATCGGAGCCTTGTGAAAGACACTGTCTTAAAGAAAACACTTACCTGGATACCCAATTTAAGTTTGAGGCTTCTGAATGAATTAAAGCTTGGAGAAACTCCAATGGATTTCAAAGATTTTATTTTCACTACTTCAAAACAAACATGTCAAGCTGAAATAAACATTTGGCGTCTTCTGAACCAAACAATTTGGACAGTAAGCATCTTGGGGGCTAAATCTGTCAGGAGTACATATCAGCTGCTTGCTAGTTTCTGTGTTAAAAGAGGAGCATCTTTCACATAAAGGGAGGCAGGAGATGGACCAGCCCGGTACATAACTATTTTACCGCAAGCAGAATGCTTATGATTTCAGATAACGCTTCCCACAATGCGTCCAAGGATGCAGTTATTTCCTTTTGTCAATCAAACAGAAAGGACTCTGAAAGGTTAAGAAATGAACTCGTTTCAAGCTATTATCTGACTAGATCCAGCTTTTTAATTTCTCCAGTCCCCAATATGGGCTCGCAAGGGGGTGCTTCTGAGCCAAATTTCCAGCCAAAGGAAAGATCTTATCTCCCTCTTTTTTGGGTACCAGGGATTGAACTGGGGACCTTGCGCTTGTAAGGCAACCGCTGGAATCACTGAGCTAAATGTCCAACTTTTCCATTAACAGTTCAATCCCATCAAACATGGAGGAGTCTATCTGAAATACGAATTAACTAAAAAACAAGAAAACCCAGTGCACTTGTTTGTGTAATTTACCACAGGAGTAAGAGCACAGGTTCTTATTAGGGTTCCTTTCTAGATACTGGGGGGGGGGGGATTGAGCATGAAGTGCTAAGAGTGCATATACAGCACTTAAAATGATTGTTTTCCAATAAAATGCAAATGAGACCCTAAGGGGTGTGTGTGTGTGTGTGTGTGTGTGTGTGTGTGTGTGTGTGCAGGCTTTAGAAAAGCTAATGAAGAGCTTTAAATTTTTCTCATGGAAATAATGAAACTAACTTCGACACGATTAAATAAGTCTAAAAAAGTTAAAATATTATTGTGCAAAGTTACTATAATCATTAAAATAAAAAACTTATTAAGCCAGTGTCAACTATTTCATGTAATATGCAAACCTGTGAAATCTGTTAGGTTTGGGTTAACTTTATGAGTTCAAATACGGAATAATTTGAACCTAGATAATTCCAAATTTGTTCTTTCTAATCTCTACCAATTCAAAGTCTGTGATATTTACCATTCTTACTTCTCTACTTATGAAAAAGCTCACCCTTCCTGAAAGACAATTTCCATTTTCACAAATAATTCCAGAGATATTCTAAATCTTGGAACAACTAAACAATATTCATAAAGCCAATATAGTTCATATATAAGGGGTCCTGCTCTTCCTTTCTTTTCTCCAACTTAACTTGATTCTCTTACCTTTACTTGTTGAAATCAAAAGGAACAATCTGATATAATTTGCTACTCATAGGTGTTTGAGGGAAAAAAATGTCCAGAATGAAGGTTCCACCCCACTGAGGGGAACGGGCAGTAACTACACGTTCTGTTGTGGTCAGTGATGTGAATCAGAATGAATTTCTCAAGTAAGGAGAAGAGAAAAAACATTTTTATGAAACATCTCAAAAACACGAATGAAAGTCATAATGCTTGTTTATTTTTATTTTGGCAGTCCTGGGGACTGAACCTAGGGCCTGAGGGAAGGTAGGAAAGTGCCCACCACAAGGCTTCTTCCAGGGCAGGACTCTCTCAGGACTGAACACGAGCGCCTGTTGAGGGTTTTGTCTTCAGCCCGGCCTCCAGCTTCTGCACCAGCAGAGGATTCTAAGATGACAAGCTTTTCACAACCTAAGATGCCTCCTTTCCCAACTGCACATTTTCTGAAACAAATCATTGTCGTGGTCTCTTCTACACTACCTCTGTGAAAAATTGTGGTTCCATTCCAGGTGACACATCTTGAGGCCATCTGCAGACATTCTTACCTTCCACCTCAGAGAGCAGAGCTAAAGTGAAGGCTACAAAGATAATGTCTTACGCTTCATCTCAACTCCAACCAAACAACAAGCACGTCCACCAACACATAATCACGAGAAAGGCACCACACTCCACCGCCCATCTTGAGAAACAGAAGAAAGCCTTTGGCGATAAGGCATTTATATCTGAACCTGCACATGGAATGCTGAATTTTAAGGCACTTCAATTCCAGAAGATAACTCAAAAACCACACTGAAATAATTCTATGCAGATACTTGAGAAATTATATTTGAGACTGTCATATGTCATAGCTCTGAGCTTTTGCTTTTTGAAGTGAAAGTCCATAAACATTCTTTTAAGAGCCAGGGATTTAGCTCAGCAGACAGCGAATGCCTGGTAAGCATGAGGTCCTGAGATTGGTCCTCGGTACAAATACACACACACACACACACACACACACACACAAATATATATATACTCACAATTTTAAACCTCTTCTCAAGTTAGGTAGCTTTTGATTTACTACTTTTAAGCAGTAACTTGGAAAGGAAAACATTTGATAGCCTCTGTTGACCCCTCATTTTTAATATATCAGAAAACACAAAAGTATAGGTTTAAAACCATGATAGTGGTAGGCCGGAGGGTTAGCTCAGTGGTTCCTGCACCTGCCTCGCAAGCCCAAGGTCCTGAGTTCAATCCCCAGTGACCACATACAATGCTGGGCGTGGTGACTCACCCCCACCAGCAATCAATACCACATACCACAGTGCCAGGCGTGGTGGCTCACGCCTGTCATCCCAGCACTCGGAAGGCAGAGGCAGGAGGATTGCTGAGTTCGCGGCGGCTTGCCTGGGCTGCATAGTGAGCTCAGAGCCGGCCTGAACTACAAAGTGAGACCCTATCTCAAAAAAAACAAAAAAACAAAAAAGCCATGATAGTGGTCTGAAGCTGAGGCAAGGGAGAATACTTGTACAGAAAAGACATTTGAAACAAAATCTGAAATTTGAAAACAGAAACTTCACAACAGCTTTAGTATATAATCAGTTGGTACTTTTCTTGAAAAAAATAGCATAAATTAGAATTTTATAAATAAACCACCTCCTTTTAGTAATTTAAACCATCTTCTCATAAGCATTTCATATTATATATGTGTGCCAGCTGGTCTTCTGCCCCCCACATTAAAAAAATTCAAAATGGGGCCAGAGGGTTAGCTCAGTGGTTCTGGCACCTGCCTCTCAAGCGCAAGGTCCTGACTTCGATCCCTGGTGGCCACATACAGTGCTGGGCATGGTGACTCACGCCCACCAGCCATCAATACCACACACCACAGTGCCGGGTGTAGTGGCTCACGCCTGTCATCCCAGCACTCGGGAGGCAGAGGCAGGAGGATTGCTGAGTTCGAGGCTTGCCTGGGCTACATAGTGAGCTCAGGGCCAGCCTGAACTACAAAGCGAGACCCTGTCTCAAAAAAAAAAAAATTCAAAATGAATTATTTTATAAATTAAAGAGAAAAATGGGGGAAATAACCAAATACTCATTTCTGCTTTCTGGTTTATAAGTTGAGATTTATGTCTTTTGATATAGAAATCTAGACATTTGAATTTAACCCAGTGACTCACCTGACTTCACTTGAAAAATAAAGATACACAAATTGCTCTATAGATTCAGAACGTTTCTCTCCAGTACTCTGGTGATACAGAGCCAGCTTGTGAGGACCGTTCCCACGGGGATCACCTCACAGCAGCAGCTCCCCAGGCCCCGAAGCCTTCGCCCCACGTGGGTCCCGAACTCCCCAACGAGGAACCTTGGGGACGTCCAGAGCGCACTGACTCCTGAGCGGACGAACTTCCCAGAGCTCACTGGGTCTTTGCCGAGAAGACAGAAAAAACGACCTAAAGCCCGTTACCTGCCCGGGGGAAGAGGGCGGCAAAGGAGCTCCTCAGAAGAGAGGACTAGAGCTTAGCACGAAACCAGCAGAGTGGAGGGAGTCTGCCATCCTCCTCGGAGGTGTCTGCATGACACTGAATTTTCTGGAACTCAAAGCTAATGTCAGTAGAATTTAAATGTTAAGCCCAGCTAGCACTCGCGGCCTTCTCTGTCTGATCACAGGCGTGCACCCTCCGCATAGCCCGGCCGTGCTCCCTGGACCGCTGTGAAGTAGGAGAAGTAGAGTTGGCCGGACTTCTGCCGCTGTTTGCACTTTTCTAGTGGGTGAACAGGAAGTGAATACATGAATCAGGCCCTGTATTGTGATTCCTTCTCTTATTACATGACGTTCTGCTCCAGGGCAAATGTTAAAATACCGAACCGGGCTGCTAAACTACAACCTTCCCAGCGCCAGCACTTGCAGGTGTCACTCAACCTGTCCACGCTTGTTTGCCCGTCTACGAAACTGGAGGGAGGCCGCGAAGACCAGGTGACGTTCTCAGGTCTGTCCTGAGTCAAAACTCGCTCCCAACAGGGACAGCCTCTGCCACGGTCGTTTCTTCGGTGAAACCCCAGGCCAGGGTGTCGCCGCAGCAGAACGGCGCTAGAGCAACCAACCAAAAAGCTGGGCAGAAAACCCAGCACAAGAAGCACATAGTGCAAAATAAATACTGTGTGAACACTTAAGCAGAGGAGAGATGGTGAAGGTCTGTTTCTGCGAAGCACAGTACTAAACAGTATTGAGCATTTATCTTTCTTTTCTGCTACTAAAGGTAGAAAAGACTCTACCATCATAAAAAGAAAGAAAAAAGTAAACAAAGGTACACAAACCACTTTTGATTTGAAAATCACATAACAAAGTTAGAATTAACAAATGTAAAGAGGCTTCTGTTCCAAGAAAACTGTACTGAAAGGTATTCTGAAGAGATGAAAGACACTTATAGTAGGTCCCATTGGTATTCAAGTAATGTACAGCTGAAATTAAAATGCAAGCTTCTTCAATTAATCTGGGTTAGTGAAAGAATTGTTAATTAATAATTGTTAATTATGTGTCAGACTTTTTTTTGGCACAGTGACTATTACTATTCCCTTTCTAAAAGATACTGTAGCCCAGCAAGGTTAAGAAACTTGTTCAAAGTCACATAGGCAAGAAGTAGCTGTGGCTAGCTGCCACGCGACACTGCCTTTGAACACAAGAAGTAAAAGAAGGAGGTTGAAAGAGGTCTCACTCGTAAGGATAAAACCTCAGTGTATATGATCCACTGCAAAACTAGAAAAAGCCGGGTGTGGCGGCTCACGCCTGTCATCCCAGCACTCGGGAGGCAGAGACGGGAGGATTGCTGAGTTTGAGGCCTGCCTGGGCTCCATAGTGAGCTCAGGGCCAGCCTGAACTACAAAGCGAGACCCTGTCTCAAAAAAAAAGAAAACTACAAAAAGAAGCCTCTTGCGTGAAAAGTCCGTCGGACAAAAGCTTCTTGGAATTACTTCTTGGAAACTAAAGCAGCGGCATAAAGAAAACGGTCTCAGATTCCGTGTGCTTCTTACCATCCTGAACATACTGAGTGCATACCGACCGAGGACTCACCCCGGGGAAGACTCACTGCGGACACGGCAACCGAGCACGGGGGAAGCAGGGCCCTTCCGTGGGCCAGACGCGGGGAGGGGCTCTCATGGGGTCTGGAAGCCCCGCGTTCTCTGCAGCTCCAGGAGGCGAGTCTAGTTCCCAGAGCGTCCCGGGATGAAGAAGCAAAGGACGGCTGTTTGGGGGGAAACACCCTTAGATCTTCTAACTTCACCACCTGATCGCAGCTGAATTACAGCAGATTAACTTAGATGTGAGATACAGGGAAAGTGGCAGTTAATTTCCAATAAATTCATTACTATTTTGGCAAGTAAGGACTCTTCCTAAGTGTAGCAAAATACCAAATCGCAACATTATTACAGGAAGCTACACTTCTAACCTCTCAGGATGCTTTTTTTCTAGAAGAAGAGCTGGGAGGTTAAGAAGGGTGAGTCATTTTGTTTCCAAGAAGCTACCAAGGAATACACAATGCCGCCAAGGAAGTCGTTTTTGTTTTTTTTTTTTTACTTTTTGAGACAGGGTCTCGCTTTGTAGTTCAGGCTGGCTCTGAGCTCACTATGGTGCCCAGGCAAGCCGCCGCGAACTCAGCAATCCTCCTGTCTCTGCCTCCCGAGTGCTGGGATGACAGGCATGAGCCACCACGCCCCGCACTGTGGTGTGCGGTGTTGATTGTTGGTGGGCGTGTCTCCACGCCCAGCATTATATGTGGTTACCGGTGATCGAACTCAGGTCCTTGTGCTTGCGAGGCAGGCGCCAGAACCACTGAGCTAACCCTCCGGCCCCGCCAAGGAAGTCTTTATTTTTCAGCGGTCAGGGATGAGCCTGGAACGCACAGTTCCTTGATAATCCGGGAATACAGACGCCCACAGTGCGGCCAGTGAAACTATCCTGCACCTCGGCCCATCCGCTGGGGCCTGTGACTCGCTTCGTCTTCCGGGGTGGCGGAGCCCAAGGGCTTGTGCAAACGAGCCAGCTGGAGGCAGACTGGGGGAAAGTGGAAAGGGCCTTCAGGTGCCCAAGAGCTGCACTTTCCAACTCGCTCTTAGAAGGGCCTAAAGACACAACATAAAAACCGCGTACCCCTTCAGTCCCCTGCTCCGTGCGGTGCAGCGCGACACCACCCCAGAGGGCTCCTGGAGGCCAACGGGGCAGCGGAAGAAATTTCCCCTTTTTATTTCTAGTTCCCTTACCCTAAGACTGCAAAGCCCTAGGGTCACCTGCAAGCCACTGCCCCGCCCGCCAGGGAGGGCGCCTGTGCTCAGCCACGGAGCTGGGGCTGCTCTTCTCTGCGGCACGAATCACACGGACGCCCAGAGGGGCCTGGGCGGCTGCTCGGAGGCCGCGGCCCTGCGGAACAGACGCTCTTCCCGGCGGCCGGGCCCTGCGGCGGCCGCTGTCCCGGCTCACGGCCGCGCTCTGCGGAGGATCGTGCGGGCGGGAGCGCGGGGAGGCGGAGCTGCACAGCCGGGCGCCGGCCTGCGCTCCGCAGCGATGCCAAGGAAAAGGGCAGACCGCACGCGGCCCACGGCTCCGTTCACCCGAGAGCACCCGGCGGGTGGTGGGGCGGCCGGGGCCGGCCGAGACAGAGGCGCTCAGTTCAAGCCCAGCCTGGGCAGCTCGGTGAGGCCCAACCTGGAAAAGGTTAAAAAGGGCTGAAGAGGCTGCTCAGTGCAAAGACCCTGGGCTCGGTTTCCAGCACCACAAAAACTGCTGTCGTATTTAGTGCCTGTGTCACAACTACAACCTCACTCCGTTCGTTACGTTCAGAGTTACCTAATGTCCTCTTGGAATTCTCACACCGCCTCTGAAACACGCTGCTGTTCTTCCTGCTTTACAGAAAAGGCAGCTGCAGCCTTGCGAGACGGGCGTCTCGGCCGAGGTGCACTGAAACCTGCCTTGCCGTCAGAAAGGGAAACGGCCCGTGCTGCGCCCACCGTGCGAACGGCTGCCACCCCAGAAGGCGGTTTAAACGCAGACGCGGCCACTGTGCGAGGGCACCCCCGCAGCACGGTCGGAACCCCAAGATGGAAACGACTCGGCTCCCTCAGGCGGGGCGTCCTCAGCGGCAGCAGACGCTGTCACCGCACCCTCGCGGCCAGCACCGTGGCGAATCAGAGCGAGGTGAGGCGACGGTGAAGTGGGCATGGTGCCCGCCCTGCTGGGCCCGAAGGCACTCTGAGCCAACGTCACTTGGAAAATGCGGACTTTCCATTCTTCTTCATGAAAGTAGAGACCAGCTTCCCAATGGAAGATGCCCGCTCTGTACCAGGGAGCAGCATTCCTACGGTCGCGGGTAAAGACGGAGCACTCCGGATAAAGAGACCTTGCAGAAATAATGATCTTTCTTTACTTTCTCTACACGGTTTGGTTACTTTTTCACAACTGCTTCTTTGTTCAACCAAACTTAATCATCTGAGTCTTGTCCTTTCCTGGGGTCATTTCCTTATCAGGGATTTGTGTCAGGAAAAACTCGCACTGAATAACAGCACATGCTTTTCCTGCTGGTTGTTTTACGTCAGTTTAATTCTCAGACCTAGCTAAAAGCGCCAGGAGGTCAAGGCACAATTCTGCCTCCTCTGCGGCAAGAACATCCCAGCAGGACTCGCCTCTTCTCAGAAGCGACGTAGCCTCTCAACAAATGCACAGACCGAGGCCTTGAGAAACAAAGTGACTCATTCAAGCGACCCAGCTGCTAACGGCGAGCGCTCGGATTCAGACCCACGCTGTCCGGCCCGAGCTCTGTGCTCTCCTGCTCTGGCCCACACCAACGGCAACACACAACGTCCTTGCTGCGAGTGTGCAGTATCCCATACAAATATGCTTTGTATTTTAAAAGCATCTGTTTCTGAACGAAGGGTACAGCTGGTTATGAAGACGGTCTGCTTTTTTTCTTTTATGATGAACGTGGAATCCTGGAAGAGTTGAATTTCTAGCTCTCCTCAATCCAGAAGGAGACAGAGGAGGGGGAGGAATAGAAGAAGGAAGAGCAGGAGAAGGAGGAGAGAACTACTGTCTAGACGTGAAGCTGGCATATCAAGGAACTCTCACAAGATGCTGGATCCCAGGAATTTCAGGCCAACCTGAGCAATGCAGAAAACCTCAGTTTAAACAAACAGACAACACGGTCATCGCCTTCAATTTTGAACGCCAGCCGGGATAACATCGCTTTTTGCTGTGATTCGTGCTCTCCGCACTTCCCCTCTCTCCCTGGCCCCACGACTCCTCCTGCCTACTCAAAAAGAAAACTGTGACTTTCTAGCTGTGACACCACAGGAACGTCTGAAATTACGTTTTATTGTGTGTTATGTGTTCCAAACAATCAACATTTCAAAATAAGAAAGGGAACATCAATTAATTTGGTTTGGCTCTTCATGCATTTCCCTAAGTCAAGGTTCACTTTGCCTTAAAGTTCTAGAGAAGGCCTAACCTCCTGAGGGGTTTTGGAAAGACCGCCTAACTCAAAAGAGTGCTTCAAGAAAAAAAAAAACACAGAAAGCTCTGCATTTTGCAGGGTGATATCAACTCTACATCAAGTTCCCTTTCACTAAGCATTCACTGTGAATGTGGCAATAAAACGGTGCCACACACTATGATTTTAAAAATGAATTTCAGAAATTAACTCTCTGGGAGAAGCACATGTACAGATACACTCATCAGTATAGGCGTGGTGTCTGCTCGCACCATCTGAACACTTCAAAGCACCACCTCTGCCTCTGCTTTGCCTCCCGCGCCTGGCTCACATGGATGTGGCGACGGACCACACTCACTCACGGAGGTTCTAGAACTGAGCAGAACAAGGGACACCTAAGCAGCAAAGGAACCTCAGGGCCTAAATGGAGAGAAGCAAACAGTGGTGTAGGTTCCCCTAAGACGGCTGTGTCCCTCGACTGGAAACGAGCATCCAGCGGGAGGCCCTGATTGGTGTCCTTCACGCTGCAGAACTGAGGGGCGAATACTGTCTGGCTCATCTGGTGCGTCAAAATCTCAGTATATGTGGTCAGCTTCTGCAGAGCAAGGCATTTGGCAAACACGAAAGCCTCCTTTACAGCTCGGAACTCAGCACAGACTGAACCCAAAGGAAATGGTTATTTAGGGAGTTAGAATTTTTCATTTTAATTTTTAGATCAAAGCAATCATTTAGTGGCAGTGCTGGCAGTGACAATGCTCAATACCCCAATGTTTGTGTGTTAAATTCCACAGTCTCACTAATATTTTTTACAAAATATGTAAAGGTATTATTAATTTTATTTCACATGATAAAATTAATTTAATTTCAAAAATATAAGTGAGGTACCTGAAGTCATTTAAATAGAAACTTAGACATGGGTTTAGGCTCAGGTCAACTAAACACCAAACCAGTTAGATTATGGAAGCTTTCCTCCATCTTTAAATTGCCTTGAAAAGTTAGCTCCCGATCTTAAGAAAGACAAACCAGGAGATAAATTCTTTGGAATTAATTCCATAAAGAGAACATAATCACTGCCTGAGGATGACCATGACTCTAACCTTATGAAATCAATTCATTTTTCCATTACGCAAGTCAATGGACAGTCCTCAACATGGCTGCCTTCTTCAGGTTTCTCTGTAACTCTCAATCTTTTTTCTACATAAAGCAGTGATTTTTCTTATACAGTATTCACAGTTCTGCAATATCTACCCAAATAATTAGTACATATGTGCACCCTGATGGTATAAATAAAACATTCACTGCCTTCCACTAAATATCTTAATGTGACTATCCCAACCCTTCCTTGGTCCCATCTGTGGCTTTCTTCACACTACTTATTAAATTGAGATGCAGGTAAGAACTGCACTATGCCTAATATTTTCCTGCTTATTTAATTGACATTTGCCTCCTCAATATATTTAGTATTAATTAAATCTCACAGGTTCAGCACAGTTCTTCCTAAAAGGCCCAGCAAAAGTTAACATATTAACTCTCAAATAACTTCATTTGGGTAAGTGAAGCATGTGTGGTTCAACTCAGAAACAGAGGTCTTAAAGGCTCCAGTGCATTCAGTGCAGGAGGAGGAGACATTCTGAGCTGATGGAGGGCACCTGTAAGACACTCAAGATCCTTTAAGAAACAAAAGATAGACTGTATCCCAATGGGCGGTGAATGAAACAGACCTGAAATCAAGCTGCAAAGGACTTTATGGCTATCTCTATTGTAGAATGAAACAGTATTACTTAAATTAACCCAAAATATGAGTTTAATGGCATTCACTAAGAATAAATCAAAACAAAAGGAAAAGAAGAAAAAAGGATCCCACGAATGAGGAATCTCACTGTCAGTTTTAAATGGTACGGTACATATAATGTCTTCCTGTTGAATTTTTTGTTGTTGTTAAATTGAATTCCTTATTGGTACATTTTACATTCAGCTCACAATCACACTCAACATTGGGGAATTTGTACCAGTATATGACACAAGTTAATTCTCATTTTTAACCATATCCCAACCTAACCCACAACCCCCCACCCACTATATACATGTACTTTTTCTTTTCAAATCATATTTATTCTTTCCCCTAATTACTTTCTCCTACCACAGTCCTTTTGAGTATTTCCTATTGCACAAAATCTATCATACGTTCTAGAACTCATTTACATCTACAGGTTCTCATACCAAAGGAAAGATACGGTACTTACTTGTTTATTTCACTTATTAGTGTGTCCTCAAGGTGTACCCATTAAAACGTAAACGACTGAAACTTGTCATTCTTTATAGTGGTGTAAATAACTCCATTTTATTTTTAAAAACCACATCTTCTTTATCCATTCTCCAGTTGATGGGCATCTGGGTTTTTTCCAAGATTGGGCTATCACAAACTGAGCTGCTGTAACATGGGTGAACATATGTCTTTACAATATGATTCTCTTAATTCCTTCAAGTATATTCCTATCAAAGGAATAGCAGGGTCATATGGGACCTCTAATCCTAGTTTTCTGAGGAATCTCCACAATGATCTCCACAATGGTTGCACAATTCTACAATCCCACCAACAGTAGAGAAGGGTTCCTTTCTCCCCACAGCCTCGCCAGCATTTATTGCTCATTAATTTCACAACAGCAGCCATTCTTTGTGGAGTGGGATGAAATCTCAGTGCTGTTTTCATGTGCATCTCTCGAATGACCTGTGAGGTTGAACATTTCTTCATAGGCTTCTTGGCTGTTTTTACTTCTGCCTCTGAGAAGGGTCTGTTCATTTCAGATGCCCATTTTTGAACTGGGTCTTTAAATTTGGGGGGACTGATTTGTTTAAATTATATATATATATATATATATATATATATATATATATATATATATATATATATATATATATATATATTCTAGATAGTAGCCCTTTGTCTGACAAACAGCTAGTAAAGATTTTTTTCCCATGTTGTTAGTTGTCTTTTAGCGATGCCAGTGGTTTCTTTTGCTGTGCAGAAGCTTTTTAGGAGGTGAGGTCCCATTTGTTGATTCTTTCTGCTAGTTCTTGTGCTACAGAGGCTTTGTTCATAGTCTCTGCCTAAGCCAGCATCTCCAAGAGTTTTACCTAACCTGTTTTGCAGCAGGCTTTTTATTTTATTTCTGTTGTAATGTTTAAGTTTCTAATGCCCTGTGATTGTAGTTTAGTACACGGTGGAAGAGGCAGGTCTAGCTTTAGTTTTGGGCAGGTTAAAGCCCAGTTTTTCCAGCACCATCTGTTAAAGAGGCTGTCTTCCCTCCACTGAGGATGTTTTGCTCCTTTTCAAAGATGAGGTGGCTTAGTGTATCTGGAGTTGTTTCTGGATCTTCTAATCTATTCCACTGGTCTTTGGGTCGGTTACTTTGCCAGTACCATGCAGTTTTTTATCACAGTGGCTTTACAGTACAGTTTTAAGTTGGGGATTGTAATACCCCCTGCCACGTTGTGATTGCTTAGAATTGCTTTTGCTATTCGAGGTCTCTTGTGGTTCCAGATGAATGTTTGGATTATTTTCTCTAGCTCTGTGAAGTATGGTGTTGGGATTTCAATTGGAATTGCATTGTATCTGTATAGAAGTTGTGGGAGTATAGTCATTTTGACGAACAGGCAGCAGGGATAACAGAACCGTGGCATGCAAAGTCAGTCTGCACCCATGTTCTGTTTGGCCAACATGACTCTTCATCATCTCCTCACCCCCACCATCCCTGTCACTCCGTCACTCCATCTTAGCAAGAGTTATCTCCGCACATTTTACACTCCTTGCCTGGCCCCAGTAAGTACATGGTCTTCAAATTTTATAATACTTTTCCAGAACTTCAAAACATATGCTATCTTTTCTTGAATCGTCCATGTATTATTTTTTGTTAAAGAAAGACTTCACTCAAAACATTTTTAAAATTTTCATCATCCCAAATGATCTGAGATCATTTAGGAATCTAAAAGCCATTTTATGATTTCCAACAAGAACTCTTCCAAAAGGAAGCTCTGACAGATGTCCGGTGAAATTTACAAAAGGCCACAGTTTTGAACTGAATCTATGCGCGAGGCCCCAAACAATCACACCAAGCCAAAATGGACTCACTCCTGTTAGCATTACATGTCACTGAACTGAAATTGGGTTATTTATCCAAATTATGAGAAATCAGAAGAGAGATGATAGCTAAACCCCCAAACACGCCAGTTTTAGTAGATGTAATAAGGAAATCCTTTCTACTTCAACCCTGAAAAGGAGAGAAATCTGAACCAAGGTGGTACTGACCAACTCAATCAGTCTTCTAATATTTTTTCCTCCACTTTATTAGAGTACTAAAAAAATTGAAATCAAACAGCAGAAAGTTAGAATGCTTTCTGAAAAACTAATCACTCCTGCAAGGCTCACATAAGAACGGCCAACTGTGGGGGAGAACAGCTTTGTTCGCATCCATGAAATAAACGGCAAAGATGAAATGCAGTACTAGATGCCCATATTTTCCTGCTAGGGTAGAATACACAGGAATCCTGGTTTGAATCTTCCTAGAGTTTAATTTTTAATGTCTCTAATTTAGAAAATACTACCCAAGGCTTTGAAGAAATCTTTATCTTTTTGAAAACGTGGGAAACATGGTCTGCGTAGAGAATAGCAATATTTCCCCTTGAAATAGGGACAAAGCAGTTTTTAGAGTCAACTTGCTATCACTTCCTGAGACCCTGACAAAGCATTTCTACACAAGCTGAGCACTAAGAACTTGAAACTTAAAGCCAGCAAACCGCTTCTCAGCCACGAATGAGCTGCAGGCTCAAAGGCAGCACACCTTAGGAAGATGCACTGCCTCAAAAAACCACTGTTTAGGAACCTTCGATTCGTTATCTGCTGTAACTCTGAAGGAAAGAAATAGGAAAACGCTCTTTTAGAGCTGTCTACATTGCCAGGCACATGGGGCACAGCTAGAATCTCAGGTGCTCAAGAAGCCAGAGAGGGTGGTTCCTGGCCCGGGCCTGGTCACCCCCGAAGAGCGGGAGACGTGGTTCGAAGGCAGTTCATCCTCTGAACTACACCCCAGGTGCAGCTCATCCCTGCTTTGGGTCCTCTAGACCCAAAACACGCTCATCTTCTCTCCTGCCGGCCAAGCGGGTATGAACAGTCGGGTCCAGGGCTACGGACGTAGCGCTGTGGCACCGCGAGCGCCTGGCAAGTGCAGGGCCCTGAGCTGGATCACCAGCACGGGAAAGAAGGAGCAGTGGACAAGTCTGGATGTTACTCAGGCTTATAATCTAGAATGTGCACGTACCCCGGGCCTCTTGCGCTGGTGGGTTTTTCTGCTGTCTCTACCCGCCCCCCGAACGGCCACATGATACAAACACTCGGTTCCTGCTCCTCGGAGGGCCTCGGCCGCGCCGGGCTTCCAGGGGCACACGGCTCAGGCCCCGCCCAGGCAGCACCGCATCTGGGACACACGCCCAGGTGGGCGGCATGTGGACAGCACGGAAGCCGCGGCTGTAGGTCACTTACGAAGGGCCACTCCCCGCTCGCCTCTGGGCAGGAGACTCAGACCCAGATGGTGGCAACACCAGCCTCCGGGCACCAAGGAAACGAACGCGCACCTTTGCTTCCACTGTGTGGCTGCCACCTCCAGGGAGCAGCGCCTCTAAGTCAGAGCACAGCGGGCTTGACCCGAGGGCACAGCCACAGGCGCCAGTCGTCTCACTCCCCTCGCTGCTGTGAACACAGAAGCCTGAAAGCAACGCGCACAGGACCACGGCGCGGCCTCTCTCCTCTCATCTCCATTTCAAGGGCCTCAGCGTAGCACTTCACGTCTCTGGCAGGTCGCAAGACAAAGCAGAGTGAGGGCACAAGGCGCCTTGGCCCAACTCTCGGGCGGAGGGTAGAGGGGAAGAGCTTCTGCACACTGCACCGCTTTCCCAGCAAAGGAACTTAAGTGCCACCGCTGACACGGTCCCTGATCACAGCCTCAGCGAGGCGCCAATGCCAAAGGGCGCCAGGGCAAGCACACGCTACCTGCAACGCACCGAGAGAGCAGGGTGCAGCGGCACACGCCCACAGCCCCTGCTACTCAGGAGGCTGAAACAGGAGGATCACCTGCGCTCAGGACTTTAAGGCCAGTCTGGGAAACACACCACAAACCTCACTTCCTAAAACAATGATAAAATGTACCTGAAAAAGCCTCAGCTTGCAGATTTAGTCACCATTCAGGATTACTGTCTTGGACCCAAGATGAAATTATTTCTCTCACACTTATTAAGGTGAAAGAAGATAAGGAAGGCAAAGAAAATATATCCCTAGGTGAAATTATTTCATTACCACAGAGGTCCTGAGTTGAAGATCTCTTCCGCCTGAAGAGATACCACCACTAGCCCAAGACCATTGGGACCACTGGAATTTTCCCAGGGACTCTACATCCAGTCCAAGGAAGATCATCCCCTAGAAAAATGAAATTGAGATTCCCAGCCTTAACATCTACATTGATCCAGTGTATCTGAAAGGTGCAAACCACAGCACCATTAATCACTACCTTGTGGGTGCTGTAGCATATGCATGGGTGGACTTCACTTCTCATCTACCTTTCTAGGCGCGAACGAAACAGCTGACCAGTTCTTGCTGAGACCATGCCCAGCACGGTCCTGAACAGCGAGAGGTCCTCCAGGTGCTTGGGCACCTGACAGTGGGCTGCCTCCTCAAGCATTCCTTCTGCTCTGGGGTAGACTGAGGGGAAGGAGTGCGAGATGCTTCTGACAGACGATAAGCGTTAGAAAAATGCTGGTTGCCTGTCATGGTGGCTCAGGCCTGTAATCCCACACTCAGGAGGATTGCTGGGAGTTCAAGGCTCGCCTGGGCTAGACAGTGAGGGCCAGCCTGAACTTCAAAGTGAGACCCTGTCTCAGAAAAACTAAAAAAAGATAAGAAAAATACTGTTGTTCATATCTGTAAAGGAATCGATGGATGGGGGCTGGGGATTCAGCTCCGTGGGGCAGTGCCCGCTGAGCACGGACGAGGCCGTAAGTCCAACAGCCACGCAGATGGTACATGAATACAAGAGAAAATATCCTGTTGGTAGTGCTTTTCAGGTGGCAGAACATTTGGAGGTGACCATCAGAAAAAATACTAATATTTTGTTTCATAATGTAATTGAAATATAAAAGTATAGCAATCTGACTACAGGATTACAAATTTTAAAACTACCAAAATAAACCAAAGCCGTCTTTCTCCAAATATGTTTAGTACTATCTGCTATTTTTCTGCACACTATTTCCTACTGGAGTTCAAAGGCAAATAGCACCAAAAACTCCAGAAACTGTGACAAAAGGAAAAGCTCAGCAGGTTCCATCTTGTTAACTCAGTGACACTCCCATCGATTTCCACTTGCTCAAGCGAGCAAGTGCTGCGCAGCGCTTCTCGGCATCCAGTGTACCCGAAACTCACTTCACGATTCTGTTCCCATAAGACACGGAATTTAATTCGTGGTTGTGAATATGTTCAAAGAACATAATGTATGTGATAGGCCCAGTCCTTTCACTGTAGAGGTCAATGTCCTCTCTCTTTGTTCAAGTCGAGACTTTGCGTTTCTGTCCTCAAAGATCTGTGAGGTTGTGGGAAACTCCCTTCCCGCTCCTTCCCAGACCTCATGCGACTCTGGCAGAGCTCTCCACACAGACCCGCCTGGAAGGGCCCAGGCCCCGGGCGCCGGTCAGCCATCACAGAAGCGAAGGCCCCACAGGACCACCTCGTTCTACGCAGAGAAAGTGGGGCCCTCGTGGAAGCGCAAACCCTCCTCGGGTCACTAACAGGGAGCAGCAGAGAAGGAAGCAGAGCTTCCTTCCGTGAGAATAACCTGAAAACAGGACCAAAGGCAGAGGAAGTGAACACGCAGTGGGCACAAGAGAAAGGAGATAGTACAAAGGTAGAGTCTTACAAGCCAGACAGCCCGCAGACTTCCAGCACACCAAGGCACTTGTACTAGGGTCGAACTCAGGACCTTGTGTTTGCCAAGCAGGCACAGAGCTACTGAGCTACATCCTGGCTCTGGAGCATTTACAAATGAGACTCTACTTGGGATAGGACACATTTCCAGAGCTTGATGTTATGACCAAGTTCCTATTTACTGAACAGGCCGGAAATGATGTCCGAAGCAAAAGCAGTTAACAGCATGCGCATTTAAGAAAGGGAAGCCACGGAGGAATTGTTAACTGAGGTAGGTGCAGCGGAAGTGGGAGGCGAAGCACGGCGGAAGTTCCCAGACAAGGCAGAGGTCATGAGATCCACCAAAGCCATCCGGGCTTTAAAGGCCTAGTTTCCTCATCTATTAAATGGGGAGCCCTCTTGCCAGGCAGAGATGTAGGAAAACAAAGTTGCTGAGCGTAGCTTACCTTAAACATTCACTGCCATCAGATTTTATATCTTGCCTTCACAAGATATAAAATTGAAAAAACTTTCAACTACTCATGAACTACTGTGACCAAGTATAATATGTCGAAATAATAGTCAACACTCGAAAAGATGAGCAGCCGAAGAGTGGGGTCAGTATAGCTGACAGATGAACTCAGGATATTCTGGCATTGGAACGATCCACAGCATGCGACTGTGAAGACATCTGGAAGAATCCCGCTGCCTGCTGTGCTGACACAGATGCTGGAATTCTAAGCTACAAGTGCCTTTGAACTTGCACACAACTTAGAAGTTCACAAGACTGTCTTCCAGGCAACACGAAGAATCCAGAAGGAAAACTGTAACCGTGGTCTAATCTGCCTTACCCGGTCTCAGCCTTGCCAAGGCTGATTACACCTTAACTGTGCTCGTCATTAATTTTAACTACATTTTGTAATTAGATTCAAAGATTTATAGTTTTTATATCCTATTGTATTCTCTTTTTAATATGAATTAGCTGTGCGTGCTGAATGAGCTGTATAATTTCAAAGGGCAGATGTGAAAAAATTTATAGGACAAGAGAGAGATGATTCCAAAGGGTAAACAGCCCTGATGTAAAATTTACTCGCTACAGATTTCCCAATGTTGACTGATCCCACGATTAGGTGGCACACAGGCATTTGTTTTCGTAGTCCAAGTCTCTGTAGCTAATAAAAATTTTAATGAAACAGTAATAAAAAATTTTGCTCTGGATTAAACTGTATATTGTAACAAGTTTCTACATCTGACACATTAATTTCAGCCCAACCAAAGACTGTTTTAACAGTCTTGAGCATTGAAATGGTACTTATCATATTTGTTACTGCATACAAAGGCATGGAAGATATTGACCGCAATACCATGGCTCTACAATCTCCAGGTGATTTTTTTCCATCTGTAGATTTTTAAAAAAAATTTGGTAAAAAACCACAGTTTTGTCCCACAATGCCTCCTGGATAGTTTTTGGAGCGCCAACTTGTGGTGTAACTAGCATCATGGTGGGGCAAACACCTTCATGTTTTGAATGCACAA
>PVIC010029312.1:0-22591 GCA_004025085.1 Thryonomys swinderianus
AGCGCAAGGACCTGAGTTCGATCCCCGGTTACCACATATAATGCTGGACGTGGAGACTCACACCCACCAACAATCAACACCGCATACCACAATGCCGGACGTGGTGGCTCACGCCTGTAATCCCAGCACTCGGGAGACAGAGACAGGAGGATTGCTGAGTTCACAGCAGCTTGCCTGGGCACCATAGTAAGCTCAGGGCCAGCCTGAACTACAACACGAGACCCTGTCTCAAAAAAGCAAAAAAAATCCAATTCTCCTCAGCTTCAGAATACCTCTGCTCCCCAAACCTGAGCTGCAGAGGGCCAAACTCTACACTGAGAGCTGGGCCCAGCCTTCATCCAACAGAGAATCATTCAGAGCCTGCACTGGGCACGCCATGGGCCAAGCTCCACATGGAGCAGACACAGCCCCTGCCCTCCAGGCCTGTAGCTCGGTGACCCAGGCTACAGAGAACCCAGGAAGACAGACACTAAATTATACCGCAGAGCAGCAGCAAACGATATGAGGGTATCCGAAGGGTAGGCTCCTTCCTCAAGAGTAGAATTAATATGGGATGTACCCTTCCTTCCTTTCTTCTCTCCTTCTTTCCCATAATCCTTTCCCAGACCCTCTGCATTTCGTGCAGCCAATCTCTCCACCTACACATCCCCTCCACTCCCGTAAATCATGATCCATAACAGAATTTCACAGGGTTCCCTGAACTTCCAATTTCCCAGTTCCATCTCTGGGTCCTCACTGTTCCTTCCACAGCTCTTTGTCCATTTTCTCTATTTTTCACTGATTTTTCTTCTTGTTGTTCTTCAAGGTATAATTTAGTGTCTGTCTTCCTGGGTTCTCCAGCCTCACATTTTGCTTCTCTCCTGAAGTCCCA
Source organism: Thryonomys swinderianus (assembly GCA_004025085.1). Classification (NCBI taxonomy): domain Eukaryota; kingdom Metazoa; phylum Chordata; class Mammalia; order Rodentia; family Thryonomyidae; genus Thryonomys; species Thryonomys swinderianus. Next base: position 872 of record PVIC010029312.1, read on the forward strand.
GGCTTTATATGCACCCACTCATGGATAATAGTCTCTGAGTGTCTCGTTGCTCTTCAAAATTTTTCAAAAAGCAAAGCCCATATGGCATGTACAGAGTCTGGGCTCTGAGGGACTAGTCTTTAGAACAGAGGGCATGAGACTAGTCATCTAACATTAGTACTAAACTGTTCACCAAAAGTAAAACTGAAAGAAATGCAAACACGTAGGTCTAACTCAGGTCTGAGTGTTCCCTCTTCTCAGCAAGGCCTCTATGTGAAAACTTCTAAGACAGTGTTTTTCAATAGGAGTAGCATCCGCAGCAGTAGGCAAAGGGGATTTACACAGTCACTGGGGAACAGAAGTTATGGCCAGGGGTCCAAGATACTTGGTAACCTGCAAAAAGTCCCCCAGAATTTCCCTCCAGCCTGCACAATCTTTGCTTAGGGAAGGAATTCTTTAGAGAATGAAACTCCTTTTATCATTATCGAGACTAGAGTTTAAGTTCATTTCATGTAAACTCAAAGTGTTTGTTTGCAAAGTTCCAATACACACTGGCTCTTGTAGGAATGCAGTTGAGAGAAGACTATATGTACTTTGTCGGGCATTTACTGAGCTGCTCCACATCCCGGAAGCCCACCTTAGCCACAGCACCATCTGTTTTGAGGTGGAAGAGTGACATGTGCCTGTGCTCTCAGTATTTTAACTGTAATTTTTGCAGTTTGAAATTTTTTGATCACTGCATTATTGCTGCAAGTGGCGTTGGACAGAAGCGTGAATGTACCAAATCACACATTTGTTTTATCCTTAGCTACTTTCTTTTTATTTCTTTCTCCTTACAATTCTGGCAATAAATTAATTCTGTAAAGCCACTGCTATGTGTTATATTATCCACAAATATCATTCCCACTCTAAAATGTCTACACTCAGAGTGGACATTAGGGTGAGGGTGGACACCCTCTACTCTGTGCATTTCTCTCAGTGCCAAGGCGTGCTATCCAGTTGCCGGCACTAGTACACACTGTCCTGTTTCTACCCCAGCCTTTGCTGTGCAGTTCTCCTGAAGAGTGTCTTCTGAAAGCAAGGAGAAAATGTGACATATTGCCCAGGGCAGCAGGCTTGGGCCCAAGACCCACGTGGGTCACTTGCTAGTGACTTTTCCTGGAGCTGTACTCCAAGGGCAGTTACCCCTCGGTCCTGGTGGTCTCACCCTGGACATGAGCTGAGGGGTGACTTCCTTCAGAGGGTTGGAATGATGATTAGCTCGAAAGCAGACTTGGAGCTTTCCTGTCTGTAAGGGGAATACCATGCATGTCTCGACCATTCTTGACGGAGGCAAGAAGCCTGTGCCTTGAGTCACCGTGAGCCCCAACTTTCGCTCAGGAACCCCAAGTGGTGTATGTGGAAGCCTATGGCTAATTTAAGCTCCAAACAGAAGTCTAGTCCCCTTTTGTTTTTTTTTGTCTGATTTTTAAAATTTGTATTCATGCATGTTTGCTGTGCAGAATGATTACAGTCACTGTGGGGAGTTGGTGCATGTCCATAATATATCTTCACTGTTTTGCTCCCCACCCCGCCCTTCAGCCGGCTCTTCCTCCTTCTCTTCATCCCTATAAATAACATCAAGCCAGTGACACTTACTGAGACTCCATTTTCCCACTGGAAAAATGCAGGAATCAGAGTAGATGACGTCTAAAGAGCTTTCTAGTTTTGATTGGCTGGAATTTCAAGATCTTTCTCTGCCCTCCAACCTCTAATCCAACTCCCAGGCTTTAAAGCCATCTCCTCTAACAGATGGACTTGCCCTGAATGCTGAAGCCACAACTACACGGCTTCCGGTTTAGCAGTGTAGCTCTGTTACAGGGGCTGTTTCCCTTCCTCGGGGCATGATGAGAAGACCCCATACATTAGACATGTCAAACAGGTGCTCGGGAGAAGCTGCCAAGGGGCCGTGGGGTATGGGCAGTATGGGAAGAGGGGGCCACCCGGGAGGGCTTCAAATAGGTGGCTTGCAGCCTCAGGGAGGCATGCAAATGGGGGGGATAGAAAAGGTAGGGGGCACCTCGGGGCCCCTGGTGTTGAAGGAAGTGTGGGTCTAGAGCGGGTGTCACAGCTCAGAGCTGGTTCCAGCATCCAAGTCCCCAAGGTACGCGTGGATCTCCACTCAACCTCGCGTATCTCCACACTTGACCCCAATCCTTACGGGTTATCCACTGCAGACACACAGCCCCCTGCCCCGGCTTAGACCCATATAGAAGTTCCTTCCCTGGCTAATCATCCACCACCTCCCCTTCCTGCCCTTCGCAGGGACGCAGGCCAGCAAGAAGAGGTGCTCCCTGAGCCCACTCCCCCCTTCCCAGAGAGAGCTGCCAGCCTGCTGCTCGGGCTCCAACATCACACGCCCCTTTCAGCTTGAGGCTGACTGCAAACAGATGGATGGGGTCATAAAAACACCCAAACAAGGAGCAGAGAGACTGTAGCTATAAAAGCGGCTCCTTGGAAGAATGCATCCTTGTGCCAGCCTGGGCCCATGCCTCTCTGGGCACTGCCAGCTCTGTATAGCTGGCATCATACATGTCTTCCTTACCTTTCCCACTCCAAAGCCTGCTGGGTTTTCAAGGTTCAGTCCCAGCCCATATTTTCCAGGAAGCTTTCTGTAACTTCCTCTCCTAAAGCATAACATTCCCCACCCACCCAACCAGCACACTCTGTCCTCAGAATTACCGTGGCCTTCACTTCCTGAACCTTTTCACAGGACTGGACTTCAAACATCTTGGTATTGCTGGCAAGATTTTTACATGTCTTACCTCTCAAAATAGATTCTAGGCTTCAGATCAGAAAATGCTTTTCCCTTTTTGGCAAATCCTATGTTGGACATCAGGTATGTGCTGAATCAATCCTAACTCGCTATTTTGCATGAAAAATGCAACTTAAGTCAGGGCAGATGGGCAGTGGATGGAATCAGCATTATCTTCACCAAACTGATGTGGAGATTTGCTGAAGAAACACAGGAAGTGTTATTCACTGGGAAGTGGGAAAAGGGGTCCATTTCTGGGGCACCTGAGTGCTCCCAGGCAAGACGAGACTCATTCAAAGGGGCTCCCTATTATTTCCTCAGCGTGCAAAAGAGTTGCTCTTGGCAAAGGGTACAGAGAGACACGAGAAAGAGCAAGGTGGTCAAAGAGGTAGAGTGAATGGCTGAATATACACAGCATGGCTTTGGGCAGGCCTAGTTCTGCTACTTAAGAGTTATTTTACCTTGTGCAAGTGAGTGTCAGTTTTGTTTTCTATAATGGGAATGATGATAATATCTACCCTGAAGGACTGTCACCATGTGGAGGTGAAAGGGTCTGTGAACAACAAGCGTTGCCCTCACAGAGAGACCTGCTACCCAGGCAAAGAGCTAGAGGGAGCCCTGTCTGGATTTGTGGGAACTGACGCCCAGTCCCGGCAGAAGAACTGAGGGTCCTCAGGAGTGCAAAAATAAGAGCTTATCCGTCTACTGAGGGTTTATCATGCACCACCCCTCTTGAGTGAAGCCTTTCAACCTATCACAGATGAAGAAGATTCTTAGAAGCCAGATGATTTGTGAGTGGCCTCTCCACCCGTGTCAGCTCTAGGACCTCCAGGCTCTACCGCTCTTCTCTACTAAGACAAAAGTAACACATTTAGGATGCAGGAACTCATGTCACGCATAACCAGATGTCACTCAGAACTTCTCCTGGTATCCCGCGTGCCACAACTCGGGCTCCAAAGCCGAAGTTGGTGAATGTGCCAAACCTGGTTTGGAACCTCAAACGCCACCCTACTGCCCACCACTACCAAGTGACACGTAGGACTGGGGCACGGGATCCTCAGAGATTGACACAGTGAGGAGCAGCCCATAGGAGTAAGACCTGCAGAAGGGCTGGAGAGATCTGAGGACGCTCTGAACGGTGGACTGGAGCAGCATTTGGACATCCCCACTGAGAGGACACAGACGTCCTTCCCCTTCCGTGTCACCTCTCCACCCATCTCTGTGGAAGCCAGAAGCAGCCTCTGGCCAGCACAAAAGGTTTGGACTTAGCCTGAGCTGGGGGAAAGAGAGGACAAATTCTGAATTTGGAAACACACTTAGATAGATTGTAATCAGATGAGAATTTTGGATACACAAAATTTTTAATAGTTCAAAGTGATGGGGAAAGCTATTGGATGTACACATGAGGTCCTCTAGAAATGCTTGTGACCCGCTGAAGGGAAGGTTGGAAAAAATGAGTCATTCTTCTCGATACCTCACCATACCCAACCAAAGCAATAAGCAGATTCCATTCAGGAACAAGGCCACTGGAGCAGGCCACACACACACAGCCCTGGGGAGGGCAAGGACAGAGGGACCCAGAGCAGAATGCAGCTGGGCTTTCCCTTCAGCTACCCCAGGAAATCACTTTCCAGAAAGTTTGGAAGGGGGCAGGGAGACCCATCTCAGAACTCACCCATACGACACCTCAGAGCTATGAGCTATGATTACAGATGTGCTAACCACATGGTAAGCTCTGTGTAACTTTCCAAGGTATGGTTCAAACACTACCCACATATTTTGTTGTGTGGGCACATTTTTATTGGACAAACCATACTAGACTAGATTCTGTCTGACCCCAGTCAGCACCAGCAGCTGTCACCACACAGTGGTTCATTTTATCAAGGAACTTTCTGTAAGAGGCACTTGAACATGGCTTCTCTCTGCCCTCACACTCGAGCTCCTGTCTCACAGGAAAATGCCAGTATCAAACATCCGCTGACACCCACTCTCCCTGACATCCTGCTGCCTTTGGAGGGTCAAAATCATCTCCAAGTTAGCACGTTAAAAACCAACTCTCAGTGCCTGTCCCCAGACTTCTGCATGCTGCGGAGATGCCACCTGGTGCCATCTGGTCCCAAAGACCACTCTTCCCTCATCCCTTTCCTCCTTTCCCTGCTGTTGTTGGTGATGTCCAAACACAGGACTGGTAACAGCGCCATCACTGCGACTGCGACCCTGGCGAGCCACCCTCAGCTCTCCAGCCTCCCAGCTGCTCGCCCTGTGGCCACCATTGTCACCAACCTCAGTCCGTATTCCGTGAGGTCACACGGTCCTCCCTCTGCTCAGAGCCCCAGTGCCTTCCCACCAGACTCAGAGTGAAACCACCATCGCTTCCCATGGCCTCTAGGTCCTCCCTGATCAGGCCACCTCTCTGTCACTGCCTAGCCTCTTCTTGCTTACTGTGGGCTGCCACATTGGCCTCCGTGTCTCTGGTATCTTCGTATCTCCGTATCCCTGCCTATGTCTGGAGCCTCTTAGTGCTGGGGCTGTGTACTGACTCTTTCTGCCCAGCATGTTTTTTCCCACATACTCTCTGCCTCTGTCTCTGTCACACATCTCTGATGAAAGGTCACCTTCCCAGAGAGTTTTTCCCTGCTTATCCCATATAAAACACCGCCCCTCTCTTCTCCTGCAGTCATTTTCTTCACACCCCTCATCGCTAGCTGACATCACTGTGGCCATCTCCTTTCCAGGCCCAGCGTCCTCACCTCCCACCACCACTAGAACATTCACAAGTGCTCACGGTTCCTGCGTCTCCGTCGCTCCCTCGCCACAGCCTGGTTCCGAGCCGGCTCTCTGTGAAAGCCGGAAGGTTCCGTCTGTGGTGAAATAGGGCGTCCTACTCCGAGGAGGTGTGTGTGACCACAGGGGAAACTGGGGTTCTGGTCTCAGATCTCCATTCAGGGACTGACTGACCCACTGGCCAGATCTCGGCCCTGCTGAGTGTCCAGCTTCCTCCTCTGTCCCTTCGGTGTGCCAGCAGGGTCATGGCTCCACTCTTCGGTGCTGAGGGTGTAACACAGAGGCTCCACCCCAAGATGAGAAACTAACTAGTATCTCTTGAGCCCTCCGCAGGGCATCTCTGCTCCCACAGTCAACTTGGATTTCCTTACTGTGGGAGATGAATAAAAATACAAGATGCTATTTGGTATCCAATAGAAATTTACACATTTTTAATTTTTTTTTACACTTTTCACATTTATTTATTTTTTTAGTTTTTACTTTTTATTAGCACATTTGCATCACTTAACAATGTTGGCCCATATATATAACATATCTTAATTCTTTTTTGTATTCTTTCCCTTCTCTTCCCTTCCTCCTCCTTCTATCTCTTCATCCCCTTCCCATTTGAAAAAGATCTATATATTCTCCTATTTCCTTTTATCTATCACTGATTTTGCTCTTTGTTTATATTTTGGGATTATCATAGAGAAACCATCGGGTATTTAAGCTTGTGTGTCTGGTTTATTTCATTTAACATTATGATCTCAAGGTGCATTCATTTTCCTACAAATGTCTCAAATGTAGCCTTCTTTGGGGCAGAATAGTACTTCACTGTGCATAACTATGTTTTCATCTATGATGGAACATAGGCCACTTCCAAGATTCAGCTATGATGAACTGTACTGTTATAAACATGGCTGTTATAGTAACATCATGCCTCTGACTCCTTCAGGAAAATACTTAAGGGGAATAGCTGGATCAAATGAAATTTCTAGTTTTAGTTTTATGAGGAATCTCCATAGTGATTTCCATTGGGGTTATACGACTTTACATTCCCACTAGCCATCAGAATGAGTGATTCCTTTTTCCCCACAGCCTTGCCAGCACTTATTTGATTTCTTGAAGATGGCCATTTTTTTCTGGGGAAAAATGGAATGTCAGTGTTGTTTTAATTTGCTTTTTTTAAATGGACCAATATATTGAACCCTTTCTCATATATATATATATATATATTCTCATTTTATATAGATAGATAGATAGATAGATAGATAGATAGATAGATAGATAGATAGGCCATTTGCACTTCATTTGAGAAGTGACTATTCAATTCAGTTGCTTAGTTTTTGATTGGGTCTTTTTTTTTGGGAAACTCAATTTTTTTTTTTTAGTTCCTTATACAATCCAGATAGTGACTCCTCTGTCTAAGAAATAGCTGGCAAAATTTTTTTCTCATTCCATAAGTCATTTCTTCACTCTGCTGGTTGTTTTCTCCCAGTAAAGAACTTTTTGATTTTATATAATCCCATCTGTTGATTCTTGGTGCTATTTCTTATGCATTGACTATGCCTATGTTTTTGAGTTTTATCTACTTTACTTTCCAGCAGAGCAACTGCTTCTGTTTTAACATTTAGATCTTTTATCCATTTTTATTTTAGTTTCATACATGTTAAGATATATGGGTCTAGATTCAGTATTCTGTATTTGAATAGATGATTTTATTAAAAGACTTTATTAAAGAGCCTGTCTTTCCTCTGGTGTATGTTTTTGACCCCTTTGTCAAAGATCACATGGCTGAGCGTGTCCAGAGTAGTTTCTACATTCTCTATGTTGTTCCACTGATCTACAGGACTGTTTTTCTGCCAGTACCATCTGCTTTTACCACTGTAGCTTTGTGATATAACTTCAAATCTGGACCATTATCTCTTCTGCTTTGCTTTTATTATGATTGCTTTAGCTACTGTGGGATTCTTCTGGTTGTGTGTGAATCTTATGACTGTCCTCTCTAGTTCTGTGAACAATACTGTTGGTATTTTGCTTGGGATAGTACAAATCTGTATATCAGATGTGGAAGTGTGGCTATTTTGACAATAGCGATTCTGCCTATCTGGGAACAAGAAATGTTTTTCCATTTTCTGATGTTCTTTTCAATCGCCTTTTTCTGAGCACTGTAGTTTTCCTTATAGAGGTCTTTCACTTCCTTGGTCAGGTTAATTCATAGACATTTAATTTTTTCTTGATGCTATCACAAGAAGTATTATTTCCCTAATTTCTCAATGAGTTCATTATACTCAGTAAATGTATAGGAAGGCTACCAATTTTTGTATGTGGTCTTTAAAGCTGCTGCATACTGAATTTCTTTGTTAATTTTAGTAGTCTATCGCTTCCTCTATGTGGAGAATGATGTCATCTGCAAAAGAAATGATAACTTTTTCTTATTTCTTTTAGCCTTTTCTCTTGCCTGCTTGCTTTGATTAATGTTTCAAGTGCTATGTTGAACAGGAGCAGTAACACTGTATTCATTGTCTTATTCTCAATTTTAAAGTGAAAGATTGCAGTTTTTCACCATTTAATGTGATGTTGGCCATTGCTTTGTCATAAATGACTTTTATCAGATTGAAATAAGGTCTTTTATATCTATTTTCTTCCTCATGAATCTTGATCATGAATATTGAATTTTGTCAAAGGTTTTTCCTGCATCTACTGAGATGATCACATGATCTTTGTTCTTGCTTCTGTTTGTGTGATGAATTACATTTATTGATTTGTATATGTTGGATTTTCCTTGCATCCCTACTTAAGGCCTACTTGATTGTGACATGTGATCTTTTGGACGATTTGTTGGAGCCTGTTTGCCAGTATCTTGTTAAAGATTTTCATGTCTATGATCATAAAAGAGCAAAAATTCCATCTTCATACTTAAGTAAAACCAGTTGCCTGGGCTGCCCTACTGAAAGTGCACCAGGAGCAGGGAGCAGACCCTGGAGGGGAGGTGCTGTGCCAGCCAATGGCCTCTGGCTCAGGGAAGCACACGCAGGGCCCGTGCAGATGTCTGCTCCACCATAGATCCACCCACTGCATTCAATTGGCACCAGAAACCCAGACTTTGTTGAAATCCACTCCAAGCACTTTGCAAACTAACATGTTTTCACAGACATTATTATACATCCAGGAGGGAAATAATAAAATGCTCAAACTATTAACATGTATGTTTTTATACAATGTTAAAATAAAGAAACGAGTTAAACTCATTCTTTAAGCCAGTTGCTGATGTGTGTCTTGAGTCTATTTAATACACTGTTTGGTGACGTCATGCAGTAAAAGCACCTTCCCAGATTCACGGCCTCTTTTATCACAAATTAGTTTCTACCGTGTGCATGCTGCCCGAGAGATTTAACCATCTTTTTCTCATTTGTCAGTTTCATCTTCCAAGAACAAGCTAAGGCTGCTCTTAAAAGAAGCACTGAGAAAATGTATATTTGCCTCTTAGATTTAGCAGAGGAACTGTCCTGGGCAGTCAATAGCACTACAACGCCACTGCGTGACGAACCACTGAAATTTAGCAGCTTCTGACAATGGGCACTTGCTCTGCTCATGCGCAGCCTATCAGTTACTTCAGCATGGCCGCTCTGTCTGATGGGGCAGTAGGTCCATCTGTGACCATGCTGAGGAAAGCTGAAAGAACAGAGGCTTTCTAGAGCATGAAGTTCACGGGACAATGGCCAAACATAAGCTCTTTAAGCCTCCTAACTCTCCACTGGCCAAACCAAGTCATATGGCTGAGCCAGTATCGTGGGAGGAAGCAGGCTGCCTTCCCTTTATCACGGAAGCTTATGGCAGAGCGGGAATGTGTAATCTTGTTAAAATGGACTGAAAAATGAGACCAGAAGTTTAAATTATTCCAATGTCCCATAAATTTTGGTGACATGTGAGGGTGTGAGAGATCCCTACTCCACCTCTTTCCTCCTGGGCATTTGTGAGGCCTGGCCTCACCCCTGCAGAATAGAGATGATAATGCTTTCCAGAACTCCTGTGATTTGTCCAGAGTCTTGTGGTAAACCAGCGTTGGAGAGGATTTGAACACAGATCTTTGTCCATTTGAACCAGAGTGATGGGGGAGGGATGGGAAGAGGACCAGCCTTCAGACCCGACAGAGTGATGGTTGCCAAGGCTATGGCCAAACCCTTCCCCTCGGCATATTCAAGTGCTTCCTCTGCACCGTGGGAGGCTGTAGCAGACCAGAGCTGAGCACTAATGTCTCATGCCCTCTGAACTCACTCATCCATTCAACAAATGTTTAACCTGCCACATGCAGGGCTCTGTATTAGATTTCCAGTGCAGCAGCTCAACTGCTGGGCCAGTCTTCCTCTCACCGGCCCTCGTCTGGCTCGGAGCTCTGCCCTAGAGAGTCCACAGCGGGTCGCGGAGGCCCCTCTGTCACAGTCACTTGACTCTGCTGGCTGAGCTCTCAGTCCCAACCCGCACGCCCCCTTCATTGCTGCAGTCACTGCCTTCTTGCCCTCCCAGAAGCTGGCCACTGCCTACACTCCCTGTCCCCAAACCACTGTCACCCTGTCTCGTCCCTCACCCTGGGCTATAACCCTGCCTTCTACACTAGAGGAAAAGTCAAAGCCCTCTCCCATGAGCGATCCCTATCTTCCTGCCGTCCTGCCCACACCCCTGCCTGCCCTGTCCCCTCCCAACTCCCCTGGCTCCTCCCAAGGCTCCCCTCCGCTCCCTTCCCAGGATGACCCCAGCTTGAGTGCCAGACCTTCCCCCTCCCACCTTCTCCAGAGTCCACATCATAGCCTTCTCTTTTCTCCACTGCTCTCTCTCAACTAGATCATCAGCATCAATATTTAAATATGTTCACATCTTTTACAACTGAAAAATAAAATCCTCTCCTTGATCTAACTACACCTCCCAGCTGCCAGTGAGTTTCCCTTCTCTCCTTGCCATCATATTGCTAAAATCACCAACAGCTTCCAGGCGTTTAATCCAACAGACCTATACTCCTGAGGCCCTCCTCTTAGAACAGGGTCTCCCACGGGCTCAGGGAGGCTACCACGTCCTAAATTTCCCTCTGCTTTTCCTGCTGGGCCCATTTCAAAGGATCTTCTTCTCTGCAATCCCTGACACCACGGTTTCTGAGAGCCCAGTGCAAGGCCTTCTCCTATTCTCCTCCTGTCTCATCACTGGTGACTCTCACTATTTTGACCCCATGTCCCTGCCCTGCCTCAGACCTGCTTGGTGTCTGGACCTAGGTATCTCTAAGCTGATAAGCTATTCCTCTCTTCTAGGCTGAACCAACTGAGAGAAACACACATGAATCCCGCAGGAGGAAAGAAACCTGCAGCTCATCTCTGTGAATTGGAGCTGAAAAAGTAGCTTGGCTAGATGGCCACAGTTCTGCCTACTAAGACTCACCCCAGTGCATGTCCTTGGGGCCATGCACCCCTAGTTCACTCTTGGCTACTTCAGATCTCGCCTCGAGTATCTCCCACTAGGCAGCTGCCTCTGGAACTCCTGCCGTCTCCAAGCCCAGGTCACTTCCTTAATCCCAAACCTTAAGGCTGTATCTCGACTACGTCACTGTTCACCCATAAGGGGGTTCATTGATGTTGGTTACTCTTGCTCTTCATAAGCCACTGACCTCAGGGGTGTGGCTGTTAAACGAAACCTTTCAGCCCTTTCATTCACCATAGCAAAAGGCCCAGAGCAGACTCAGTAAATGCTGGAATGAGTAAATAAATGAATGAATGAATAATGGACCTTCAGACTATTTAATCTCTTCTGGACCAAGCACAATCTCCCCTCTCCCCCACTTTCTGTGTATATATCTCCTTTACTCTTGGCCATTAACTTTGCTCTTACCTTCCCAAAGATTCCAAACAGGATTCTCATCTTTGACAAAGGAGCCAAACACCCTCACTGGAGAAAAGATAGCCTCTTTAGTAAATGGTGCTGGAAAAACTGGGTTTTAGCTTGCCTAAGATTAAAACTACACACTTATTGGGCTGGGGATTTAGCTCAGTGGTTCTGGTGTCTGCCTGGCAAGGGCAAGATCCTGAGTTCGATCTCCAGTACCACACACCACAATGCCAGGTGTGGCAGCTCACGCCTGTAATCCCAGAACTTGGGAGGCAGAGGCAGGAGTATAGCTGTGAGTTTGAGGCTAGCCTGGGCTACATAGTGAGCTCAGGGCCAGCCTGAACTAAAAAATGAGACCCTGTCTCAAAACAAAACAAAACAACTAGACCCTTATCTCTCACCATGCACCAAACTAAAATTGAAAAGGATCAAAGATCTAAATATTGAAACACTAAACCTGCTAGAAGATAGGTTAGGTAGAACTCTTGAGACATTGGCGTAGGAAAAGACTTCATGAACAGTTTTGCCCAAATTCCTCAACGCAAAACTTTTGCGGCCTTAGCGCCACCTAGAGCCCACTTGTGAGATAGTCCTATGCAAGAGTATTTGACCGCTGTCCAGCCTAGCCCAGCCCAGTGCTGCTCTGTTCTGGCCATGCTTCGGGATCTTCGCACCTCGCACCTCAGTTTCTCTCTTTTGTGACATCAGCACTTCCAGACCATCCTAAATGCCTAGTGAAGATTTAAAGCAGAAAACTGTGGCGTCATTGAATCTTGTGGCAAGTACATGATGCCACGCTACAGAAAGCTGGGACACGAATACTGCACAGCCATTAAAATGAACTCACATAAACATTTTACATGTGATGATCCACTGGTGAGCTTACTTGAGGGTAGGAAAACAATGCACAATCCATGTCAGAATTGATAGCCATGTAAAATACCAAAATGTGTGGAAAATTATGAGATAATACCTTCAAATACTTAGTGGTTGTCCTAGGAGACTCCTTCTTTATTTATCAAAATCTTTGTAATGATATTTCTGTTTTATAAGAAAATACTAGTATGTGTGAAAGTTACCAGAGTAATCTGAAAGAAAAAAATATGAAAAATACAGAATAAATCTGGATGAAAATTGTTCCCTGTGTATGGTATAAAACTTCTCATCAGAGTCTCAAACTAGAAGTCTGTGAATTTCTTCTGCATGGAATTCTGAGGTCCTCTGCAACCCAAAAGAGTCAAGCTGAGAAAACACAGATTTCCTACCATTGCACAGGCTCAACCAGCACCTTCTGGATGCTTAACCCAGCCCTGGACAGGAACAAAGCAAACACAAGAAGTGATAGTGTGAATGCTGTTATCAAAATCTTGACTGTCCCTTTCCCACTCCTGCCATGTTGAGACTCTAGTAGCAACAACAGCTCGCAGTGTGCCCGTGACTACAGAGAAGCAGAGACTGGGCTGGGGTCTCCTCAACATGCCCCACAGGGATCACAAGACACAGCTGATTAAGTATTGGCTGAGTCTGAATCTGGCCACACTGTGCAAGGTGCTCACACATGTCCTGCCTCTTCTAATCCTTGTAACATTTCCTGTGTGAAGAGGGCAATGTTGTACCCATTCTGTAGAGAGGGAAAAGAACATGTCAGGTGGCAAAATGGTTTGCTCATGAGCATGCTTCTAGAAAACAGCAGAGCTGAGATGTTGTCTCTGAATCTCTGTTCCAAGCTCTGTGTTCTGCACTTTGCTAGTGGCTGCATGGAGGAGCAAGCAGTGAAAAGGCAACTTGACTTTGTCTTTGACTTGACACCAAACAGAGTGACTTCCCCCTTCATTCATTATTCATCGTGATGTGAGTTCTAGTTTCCTCAACTGTATGAGGAGGACCATAATAATGCTTGGCTTGTAGAGTTATTTGAGTATTAAGCAATCATTTAATTCCATTCATGAAACATGTATTGAACCATGTGTGTGCTGGGCTCTGTCCTGGATACTGAAAACAAGGAGGTGAATCAAATGAACTGTGGCCACAAGAGATTTCACAGCTGTCAGGGCACAAAGTTGTAAACACATCATTTACTATGCAAGAGATGACAGACCAGAGGCGCATGGTTCAAGGGCCAGCACCAGGGAAGGTCCGTGGAGGAGCAGACTTGGAAAGTGGATCCTGAGACAACAGCAGGAGACCAGCAGACAAAGGAATCAAGAGGAGCTTTCCACTGGCAGACTCCATGTTTTGTTAGGAGGACCCCCGGGGGTTCATTAGCAATCTCTGCAAAAGGAGTTTACTTTGGCTTGAGAAGAGCAAAACCCAGATTATCTTGGGTTGAAATTGCCTGGACAGGTGACAGAGAGGAGCTAGAGGGAAAACCTAAGTGATGGGAGAAGCTGTTCTAGTTTGTCTTTGTGGGTTTCTGTGCTTGTAAGGTGGGAGACAAGGTATTTTCATTACTTTTATCGTTGCTGAAACAAAATATCCAATGCTCAAAGTTATAGAGGGAAAGTTTTATTTGGCTCACATTTTGCAGAAGGTTCAGTTCATTACTGGCTGGCACCAAGGCTGGGTGACCTGGCAGAGGGGCATTGCAGAGGAGAAACAGTTCATGGCAGGCAAAAGGCATTGAGCAGCAAGTGACAAGTGATGAACCTCTTTCTCTCCTTTATATTCCATCTGGGCTGCCCACCGTTAGAGTGGATAGTGCTCACACTCGGGTGGGGCACCTTTAATTCTACCCAGAACTACACCAACCCAATCAGTGGGCTAATTTAATAATTCCACACCTTTGACCCTAACATCACACACTTACTCCCAGCATCACACACTACATCTGCCCACTTCTGAAAAGCCCCACCTATGATTGTGTGAGGCTTCAGGAAGACATCTAGATACAAGTCATAACATAAGGAAACATATTTTTTTTTACTGCTAGGAAGGAGCCTGGGAAAATGTTGAAGATACATGAAAGTAGATAACGAATAGAATTTGGACTCTGAGGAGATAGGAAGGGAGGAGAACCAGAGGTCAAGAGGAAGATGGGATTACAAAGAGATAGCTGCCTCCTGCACTGTCAGAGAAATACAGAAATATAAAGGCTGATTTGATGACTGGAAACCACCCTCTAACCCCCTGCCAAGCGAAAAGCTCAGCATCTAGACTTTAGATGGGTCCTAGAAGTAGGAAGATTTCAGTCAGTGCTATATATGCACTTACTTCCATGTTTGTCTCATAACTTGGCATATCTCATTCAAATCATTTATTTCTATAATGATGTCTCCACGAGACTATCCTGCCTTGCAAGCAGAAATGATATGTGGTTTATCTCTGTTTCTCCACCATCCAATACAAAGCCAAAAAGTACATTAGCATCATGAATTCCCTGGAGGGTGCTGACAGATGAAATTTTTAAGAGTCTGATGGATAATGCATACCTGTTATCTAAAAGCTACATTAAAATAAAATGTCAGAGATAGACACCTGGCTGCCCTCTGTACTCTTCTCTCTCTCTTTTTCTCTCTGCCTCTCTCTCTCCCTATCTTCCTTCCTTCCTCCTTCCTCAACTATACACAACCCACAAGGGTAGTCACTCGATTATTATATAATTATTTAAGAGCATAGAAAAATGAGAACTTCAAAATCTTTTTAAATGAAACTACAACATTTTTAAAAACTCTAGTGATCATTGCATAAAAGAAAAAAAAGACAATCTAAGGAAATCTCATTTTGACATTCAGATGCAAAATTCTTAGTAAAATATTAACAAACATGATCCCAAAGAATATTAAAAGAACAGGCTATTTCCAAGTAACATTTTTCCCTGATGCAAAAATAAATCAATATTAAGCACCCTACTAGGCCAGATACAGTGGTACATCCCTGTAGTCCCAACTATTATTCATGGGGCTGAGGCAGGAGTATCACTTGAACCCAGAAATTTGAAGCCAACCTGGGAATACAGTGAGACCTGGTCTCAAAAAATAAAATCCTATTATCGCTCATCATATTAAAAGATTCAAGAAGAAAAATCATATAATTTCCCCATGAATAGTTATAAAATATTTGATAGACTTCAACCACTATTCTTGATTTTAAAAAAGAAATAAGACAGAATGGAAATTTGTAGATGCTCCTGAATGTACCTTTGGGAAAATGAAAAGCAGTATCATTTTCAAGTTCTCAGAAGTATTGGGAAGAAGACAAGAGAACCCACTACGACCCTGTTACTTACCCTTAATCTGGAGATACTTTCTGCTTATTTCCCTTGCAGAAAGTCAGCTTGAGAAATTCTGCCAACTCCACAGAAAAAGAATATGGTTTATATTCTCTGACAACTAGTCCTCAGCACTTCAACTACACATAGTTGACCTGTTTTGACTTTGTTACCTTATCCCCTCTGCATTGGAACTTGAGCAAGAAGGAGAAGACTTCTTATAGGTTCCCAGCAAGGCCCCATTGGTACTGTCCAATGCAATAAGACAAGACAAAAAAAGAAAAAACCAGGAACTATGAGCTATAAAAACAAAAAAGTGTAAAAAATAAAACCCAAGAGGGAATCAAGCAGACAGCTAAGGTAGTTCATTAATTCAACTGGGTACTAAATAAATAGTTCTAACATATATATGCATACAACTCAAAAGTATAGTTTAATACTAAAGGGGCTTATAGTATCAACAATAAAGATAAAATATCTAGGAATAAACTCAACTAGAAACCTGCAAGATTTATGTGAAGAAAACCTTAAAATGCTCCTGACAGACAACATATGTGAGCAAAGGGAAGGGCAGACAATATCCCTGATTGAGCAGATATGACAGTGTAAAGAGGCCAGTTCTCCCCTCTGGTGAGTAGAAAATCGAGCCCAATTCCAAGAGCAACTGTTTGTCTTGAACTAAATTAGTGTGTAGTAATAGTCCAGGAAAGTCTAAAAAGGAAGAATAATAAGAAATGGCAAGTCCTACCACTGAAATAATATTTCTGAAATTACACTTATTCAAACAGTGTGGCACTGCCAGACAGATGAAGAGAACAGAATAAGAAGTACGGAAAATAACCAAAATACATACTAGAATCTACTGTATTGTGAAGCTGGGATCTCTAATCAACAAGGGAAAGATAAATTATTCAATAAATTGTATGGAAACAACTAGGTAGTCTTCTGGGGGAAATGAAGATTCAGTTTATCTTTAACCTAGGATAAATTTCTGTTGGATCAGAGATTTAAAGGTAGATATTATAACTTCAGGAGAAGCCTAGGAGGATGGTTGTATGATTTCAGAGCAAGGATGACACTTCTAAATATGATAAAAATCAGGAAGTCACAAGTGAAAGAAATTGATAAATTTGACTATAAAAGCTACAAATTTATAATAAAAATACTTAATAAAAGCATAAATATAATTCTTTTGGAACTTCACAAACCCTAAAGTTCATATAGGAATTTTATCACAGAAAAATTATGGCTAAGGAAACTGCAGGTTAAACAATGAACCAGGAAAAATACTTTGGATTCAGAATCAAGGCCAAAAGTCAATTTCCTTTGAAAATGTAAGCTCTGAAAATCAACACTTCACTTCCCCTCTCAAAATAAGCCAGAGGATATAAAACACATAGTTCAAAAACAAAATATACAAATGACTCTTAAATATATGGAAAGACGCTCCTGGTTAGAATAATAGAAATGTGAATTAAGACTTCACTAAGTTCTAGCTTATAACTACCAGACTGGATGTGATCAAAAAGCTAGATAACTTATTCTGTTGAGAAGATATGTAGGAGTCCACAGCCCTACCTCGCTGGGGATGCCAAACGATTCTGCTTCCATGAATGACAATTTTATAATATCAAAGTACATATGTACATACATTCTCCAGCAGTTTCACACCTCAGAATTTATCCTACTCACACAAGTACACACACGCAAAATGATATTTGTATGAAATTTGTTATTTGTAGCATAACATCATTTATAACAGTAAAGATTAGACACAAGCTAAGTGCTAATTAATATGGAATTGTTAAATACATTGAAGTATACTAAGCAATGCCATTCTTTGCAACTATGAAGGAGCATGCAGACATTCTTAAAGAGATGCTACCAGATGACCTCCAAGGTACAATGTTCAGTGGAAAAAATGAGACACAGAATACCATGTATGGTGTGCTACCAGATGTATTGTGATAAAGGAATAGAAGAAGGCCATATATGCACATTTATTTGCAAATGCATTTCAATATGTTGGGAAATGTTTACACATGGATTTTTTTCCCCCAGTAAATGCCTGCCTTTAAAAAGAACTACCGTGAATCTGTTTCTACCTCGGAAACAGGAAAGAAAGTTACAGGGCATCATAAGTAACCCATGAAGTCATGGAATAGGTAAAAACCATGTTGGGAACTAAAGGACTGGGCACCACCACTGGTCTTGTGGCAGTCCAGTGGCAGGTGAGCTCTTGGCGAGTCAGCCTGCTGGCACTTGGACCCAAGAGCCAAGAAGAGTGGGCACTGGCCCTGGTGGTTCCCGATGATGAATTAGCTAGATATCTTGGGGAGGAGGAATCATGCACACCCAACCCCTCATCTCCTATGAAAGCTCCAGATGAGCCTACTGATTACAAGCTAATAGAAGGTCTAGCAGTCTTAAATAGTGCCCACAGCTCCATTTGTCACAATGACAGGGCAATGGGCTAAGTAACACAGGCTGCAAGAGACTTTCAAAGCTAATATTTTGGACAGAAACAGTACTAGGTTGCAGTAAAACTCAAGACTGTATGAAGGGCCCAGACTTACAAATTTTATTAAGGTAACAAGTGAAGACAAGAAGAAAACATATTCCTTTGGCGGTGAACCCACATTTCACATGCCGTAAAGAATCAAATGGCTGGGAATCCAGTTTTCACTTTTATCAGCATTACTCTTCAAAGTGAAAACTTACTCAGCCTAGCTAGATACTAAAACAAATATCTAAGAAGGTCCCACATTAGGTACAGAAATAATTTTTTAAAAAATCCCATTGAACTGATATTTTTAGGGTAATATAATTGGTAACATATTGATAAGTTGTAGTAACCATTTTCTATATGTTTTATCTTTTCCCTTCAGGAGTTTGAAAAAGTCAAAAACACATAAAATGTTTAATTGCAGTTTGAACTATGAAAAACAACATGCCTATTTAAGTTTATAACAGGTTAAAACGTTTTTAAAACTTTTCTTCAATATCTTGTTAATAGGTATGTAATAATACATTTTAAATACTTGAAAACATAGCAAACATAATGCATCTTTCTCTTCAGACCCAGACATCTTTCCTTGTTTATTATTCCAGTCATCTACTGACATGTACAAACTATCTTAAACCTCAGTGCACTAGCTGAAAGTGTGTTTTCTTGTATCTTTTGACTGTATACTGATACAGTCAGAATTAGTCAGGGCTAGGCTGGGTGGTTCGTCTGCCCCCACAGAATATTTCTTGGGACCACTCAGTACTTTCCAGTGAGCAGCAGGGCTTGGGACCAAAGCAGGTCCACTCGATGTCTGGTTCCTTGCAGGATGGAGTCAGTGGGGCTCCTTGTCTCCAGGATTCTCTACGAGCTCTTTGGGGCAAGACAGTCAGATTTCCTACTCGGATGCCAAGGTGCCCAGAAATCCACATGGAGCCTGCCGGTCCTTTCGAAGCCAGGACCAACACTGGCATAGAGTCACTTCTGCCATACTCAAGTGAACAAGAAGTCACAGCCCGGGGCCGGAGATTTAGCTCAGTGGTTCCAGCACCTGCCTTGCAAGTGCAAGGTCCTGAGTTCGATCCCAGTGACCACATACAATGCTGGGCATGGTAACTCACGCCCAACAATCAATACCACATACCACAGTGCCGTGGTGGCTCACACCTGTAATCCCAGCACTCGGGAGGCAGAGGCAGGAGGATTACTGACTTCCAGGCTTGCCTGGGCTACATAGTGAGCTGAGGGCCAGCCTGAACTACAAAGTGAGACCCTGTCTCAAAAAAAAAAAAAAAGAAGAAGTCACGGCCCAGAACACATTTGAGGGCACAGAGCACAGATCTCAAATCTTTCTCAATTATTAAACATTCTTTTCCAGGGGACCATAAAGGAGTTTGGTGAGTTAGCAAGTTAGAGCTGCATGCGGTTTCATATAGGTAGACTATACAACCATTAGAAAGTGATGATAATACTTAGCTCTGAGAATTCTGTTTTATTTCCTTTTATTTTGCTAGTGTTATAAGTGCTTTATGCTTTTTTGTTCCTGAGTGTTTGCAGGACTCTGTGAAGGGTCTTTTATCCCCGAGGTGGAGATTAACAGAGTGAACTAGCTTCAGCATGATCACACACCTACCTACACTATGGCTCGAACCCAGGACCACAAAGGAGACAAAAAGGAGGGAGGACTGAAACTGCTGGAAGATGAGGAGGAGTCTTAACACTGAAAGGGGCCTGGGCCACGTCCCGAGGGTGCTGGGAAGCCGCCATTTGGGCAGTGCCCGGAGGATGGAAGGGAGGGCTGGGAGGTCAGCGGGGAGACATGTGCCCTATTCTAAACGTGAGAAATGAGGCCCAGACTTGGCATGAGACAAGGAAGACGAGGAGGAGCTAAGGAGCGAGGAGGCAGGCACTGGCAGCCTGTGTGGGCGTGGGGCAGGAGAGGCGAGAAGGGGCCGGAGTCCCAGGACCCACACCGGGAGCTTGGGCAGCAAGACAGAGACGTGGTGACGGAGCCGGAGCCTCCCTCCCCAGTAGGAAGGAGACCAAGGTCCTTTCCTGGCTTTTACATACTGGTTGGCTTTGGGGGAGACTGGAGAAGGGTGTCTGGGCCCAGCCCCAAACCCGGGACGCACGTAAGACCAGACTGAGTCGAAGCAATCAGGGTGAGCCGGAAGCAAGGAGGAGGCGCGCTCGTGGGAGAGGTCACCTTCTTCCTGCTTCCAGCACTCACACTACACAATTAAGGCCTGACTACAGAGCAGGGTGACACAGTGGCTAAAAGCAAAGACTTCAACAATCAGATAGAGGTAGGTCCAAATCATAGCTCTGGAATTACTGGTTGTGTGACCAGACAAAACACTAACCTCCTTGAGTATAATTTGCTCATCCAGCTGTGTAGAACTATTGTGCAGATGTTGTGTGACAAGGTGCATCACATGTTTGGCACTAGGTCTAGGGCAGTCATTACTTAACTGCCAAAATAAATAAACAAATAAGTAAGCCCACCTCCATCACTTTCATTGCTCGGCCCCGCCCTTCCCACCCCACCCCACGTACAGCTGACCGTGGAATGACATCCCAGCAACATTTCCACCTCCTCGATCATCTCCTCATCTCTGCCCTGCTTCTCGTGAGAGTTCAGCTCAGTCTGGAACTGAGGTTTATGCCCCTTCACTTTCCACGGGGCCTGGGCTCGTACCTGTCTGGTACCCCACAAGAGTACCATAAAGGCTGATTGAGCTAAATGACCAATTTATGACTTCTCTTTGAACAGGCTTTAGATGATTACCTTTTATGAGGCTTACACTTTAGACTTAAGATGTAAAACAGAAGCTCAGGTTAAGAGGCAAATAATAGGATATTTTATGTGCTGTTCTGGAGCAAAAGTCCACAACTTTATTGCGGTGGCTATAAAAAAAAAAGCATGATTGGTGAACCCTTGATTGAGAAACTCACAGTGGAAAGAACCCTAGGTCAGGAGACAGGAGGTCCGGATTTCCTACCCTGCACTGCACCAGCCAGCCAGACGCCTTCGCTGTCTGGCCTTGAATGTAAGATGAGGGACCCCTAAGGTCTCCTAGTCCCAGCTGTCATGATTTCTGAGTTTGCAAGTAGGGGACACCCTTTCCCAGGCTGCCACAATTCCAAAATCTGGAGCTTCTCCATTTCAATGACTTTCACATGAGGCTTCTATGACGCTGAACTCTGGCAGCACTAACTTCAGCTCTGGGAGTAAAGGCTGCTAGTTACCAGCACAAGCCTGGGGTGGAAAGACCTGGGTCCACATTTTCATGCCACTTACTGTAGCTTGATATGGGACAAACTATTTAATGAGACTCTCAGTTTTCTCATCTATATAAAAAAGATTAAAAGAAAAAAATCAATGACTGTGGGATAAATTTCCAGAAAGGACTGGATAGGAACCGCTGCCACAATATTCTGATATTTGGCACAAAGAAACTCTCCAGGGTTGGTAGGTATTGTTATTGTTCTAAGGTTCTGTAAGCACAACATCTCCAGCATCTATGGTCTCGAAAGAGAAGAAAGAAAGAAAGAAAGAAAGAAAGAAAGAAAGAAAGAAAGAAAGAAAGAAAGAAAGAA
>PVIC010029313.1:0-22617 GCA_004025085.1 Thryonomys swinderianus
GAGACAGGGTCTCGCTTTGTAGTTCAGGCTGGCTCTGAGCTCACTATGTAGCCCAGGCAAGCCTCGAACTCAGCAATCCTCCTGTCTCCACCTCCCGAGTGCTGGGATGACAGGCGTGAGCCACCACGCCCGACACTGTGGTATGTGGTATTGATTGCTGGTGGGCATGAGTCTCCACGCCCAGCATTATATGTGGTTTCCGGGGATCGAACTCAGGACCTTGCGCTTGCGAGGCAGGCACCAGAACCACTGAGCTGACCCTCCGGCCCATCCATGTTATTTTTTTTTAAATACCCATATCTTCTTTATCCAGTCTCCAGTTGATGAGCATTTGGGTTGCTTCCAAGATTTAGCTATCACAAACTGAGCTGCTATGAACATGGATGCACATATGTCGCTGTGATATGAATCTTGTAATTCTTTCGTGTACATCCCTAGCAGGCAAACAGCAGGGTCAAATGGGACCTTTAATTCTAGTTTTTTGAGAAATCACACTGATCTCCATAGTGAATGTACCAGTCGACAATCCCACCAACAGTGGAGAAGGGTCCCTTGGTTTTAAATGTTATTCATTTAGTTGTAATTTCATACAATTTAATTTTAAATGATTGTGAATAAATTTCCTAACTATTGGCCTCATAAACCTGTATCAGCTGTCTCCAAGCACTACCCTGTAACTGTACATTTCACGCAAGTCTCTTCTAGAAAAGCGCCACCATTTACATTCCTCTGAGCAGAAACTTAAACACTTCCTTAGCCACTAGAGTTTGACCTTAGCAAATTGGTATTTGATCCACACTAAGACTGCTGTGTGAGTCTGGGCAGAGTGTTTTCCTTCTGTGGTTTTCTGTAGACTCTGTCCAGAGGCCTTTGGTAACATCTCTACAGACAACATCAACTGTGCAGGCCAATCACCTGAGTGCCCTCTATGAGCCTGCTTTCCCTGGTGAACCCATGGTCTGCAAGGCCCTCTTCTTATTCTTAACTGTTATCAGTCTTGGTGCTTATGCTCTATTTTGGAGTCAAACTTTCAAAAGTCTTAATTCAATGACAAACAAAATATAAACCAGCCTCTGATGACTCTGCAGGCCCTGATACTGCAGAGCCATGACAGCTGTGAAATGTTCAGTACTGTTGAATTTTCATTAGTAATTAATGCTGTGTCGGTGCTAACCACGCAGGAGCTGGACTCACAGAAGATGGGTTGCAGAGTGGGTTATAACTGTTCAAGTGCTCCTGACACCCAGTACTGCACCTAAGCTACGTGAAACTTGGGAGCCTCTGAGTGAGTGGACTCAAGAACATTATGTACAGTTCCTGGATGAGGAGGTTGAAGGATTCCTTATCCTGGAGGTGAGCACAACCCAAGCAGCTACACAGTGAGCTCTGAACCATTCCTGCACTATTGAGATGGCTGCAAGCAAACTACAGAGCTTCTCTGTGCTCGGTTTTCTATAAAATAAGGAAAATTAATAACAACCATCTCACGAAAGCATTGAAAAATTAGACGAGATGTAGTGCAAGTTCCTTACACATTGGTGATACCTTAAAAAAAAAAACCTTCTGAGATGAAGTCAAATAGTGTAGTAGCTGAGCACCCAGGCCTTACAGTTAAAGTTGGTCTTAAATTTAGACTCCAGCCCTGACTACTGCTCTGTGACTTTAAGTAAGTCACTGCTCTTGTCCAAGCCTTTGGCTCCCCACCTGTAAAACACGGCTAATGATGGTGCCTTCCTCATATCAGTCATAGAATGAGTCAAAGGAGGTCAAGTACTAAGTCAAGTTAAGTCCTCAGTACTTGGGAGCTGTTAATTGGCCACAAGAGGATGGATGCAATTCTGTAGACATCTGGGAGGAAGTCACATTGGGTTCCCATCACAAAGGGAAGGCGGAGCAAGGACACTAATCACCAGAATGAAAGCATGGACTGACAAGAGACAAGACTGAAGTGCCAGGGGCCTGACGGTCTCTGTCAGGGAACAGCAACTGTTAGCACCCTGAGGATGCCCTCCTAAACATACAAACCATTGACTTTTAGGCTTTCTGCCCAGGGCTTTTGTTTACAGTTTTATTTGCTAAAATACATATAGATTAGACTGCATAAAATACATATAGATTAGACTGCATGTGGGTAAAGAATACAATTCCATGCATTTTGACACACGTATATACCTACGAAACTGTCATCACCATCAAGGCAGTGTACACTGGTGTCACCTTCCAAGGATACTGTGTGGCCCTTTTAATTAACCCACTTTCCCTCTCTCATCCCTCATCCCAAGGCAACCACTAAACTTTTGTAAATTGATTTTATTTGTACATTTTATATATAAATTATGATAGCATTCAACATTGAGGGTTTGTACCAAATACACTAAACTGTTTTGTGTCACTTTAGGTTAATTTTGAATTTCTGGATTTTTACATAAGCACAATGATAATGCAATTATTCTATTTTGTATTCCTTCACTCACTTCCTTCACTCAGCATAATTATTTCAAGATTCAACCAACTGTTCTACATATTGAAGATTTGTTGTCTTTTGGGCTCAGTAGTATTCCAATGTACGGGTGCATAACTCGCATACTCATGGATATTAAAGTTATTTCTAGTACTTGGGGCCGGAGATTTAGCTCAGTGGTTCCAGCACCTGCCTCGCAAGTGCAAGGTCCTGAGTTCAATCCCCCGTAACCACATACAATGCTGGGCATGGTGACTCATGCCCACCAGCCATCAATACCACATACCACAGTGCCGGGCGTGGTGGCTCACGCCTGTCATCCCAGCACTCGGGAGGCAGAGGCAGGAGGATTGCTGAGTTCCAGGCTTGCCTGGGTTACATAGTGAGCTGAGGGCCAGCCTGAAGTACAGAGCGAGACCCTGTCTCCAAAACCAACAAAAAAACCCCAGCTATTTCTAGTTTTTAATGCATACAAATAATGCGTCTTTGAATAGACAAATCCTTTCATTTCTCATAAGAGTGCAGAGGCCGGGTTGTTTCCAGTACATATAACTGCATTATTTGCCATTCCAAAAACAGTATATGAGAGGGACACTTTCACTGTATCCTCACCAAATATGTGGTGAAAACTTGTGGAGAAACTATAAGCATTATGATGTGTTTCAAAGATTCTTGTGCTTGAGGTTTTTTTTCTTTGATCTTTGGGTTTATGGCTTTAAATGTTACACTAGGAAAGTTTCAGCCATTATTTCTTCAAATGATGATTCTATCTCCTTGGCTCCTTCTGAGTTTCCAGTTACACATACATTAGACCTCTTGATGTTACCCCACACCTTATTTCTCTGCTCATTTATTTTTACCTGTTTTCTTTCTGTTTCATTTTGCAGAGCTTTATTGCTACCTCTTGAAGTTCACTAATCTTTTCTTCTGCAGGTTAACATGTTAATAATGTCATCTGATAAATTCATATATCAAACGTATTTCTGATCTCTAGAAGTAAGATCTGAGTCTATTTATTTTTCTCCTTAACATGGTTATCCTCTCCTCTACTTTCTAGAGCATATAAAGGATATTTCTTTAAAAGCCATCTTGACGTCCTCTACCAATCATATAACCTGTGTTTGTTTTTACTCAAGGATTCTTCTTTTCACTGTAGGTCATTTTTCTACTTTGCATCCCTTATAATGTTTTATTGGATTTCAAATTCTGTGACTTTTACCTTGTTGAGTGCTAAATATCTCTGTACTCTTCTAAGTATTGTTAGCACTTGCTCTGAATTGCAATAATGTCCCTTGGAAACACTTTGAACTTTTCAAAGCAAACTTTCCATGAAGGTGCATTGGGCTCCACCACCAAGGCAATCTTCTTCTGAGGACTTAGTCTGATGTCTTGAATATCATGAGCTTTTGAGAAGTTTTTTTCCTCTTTCTCATTCTCTCTCTGATTGTTGGGAAAATGAACTGTTCCCAACTTTGTGTGAGCCCTGAAATTCATTCCTCCTACCTCTTTTGAATGGTTCTTTTCCCAATCTTTCAGCTTTCTTATATGCATGTACAGATCAGTATTCAGTCAAAGATTTGAGGGGAATGCTTTACAGAACATCAGTGCTTTCTCTCTGGACAGTTCCTCTTAGTACGTTGTCTTTAGTACTTTGGCCACCCTAATCTCCTTGAATCGTGAAATGTGTCTCCTGGATCTAGGCAGCCTTCCAGGATCAGGCTGAAAACTCTCTAGTAGTAAACTGGGATGATTTCAGGGCTTGTCTCATTCGTTTCCCTTTTTTTTTTTTTTTTTTTTTTTTGAGACAGGGTCTCGCTTTGTAGTCCAGGCTGGCCCTGATCTCACTATGGTGCCCAGGCAAGCCGCCGCGAACTCAGCAATCCTCCTGCCTCTGCCTCCCAAGTGCTGGGATTACAGGTGTGAGCCACCACACCCAGCTGTTTCCCTTTTCTTAAAGATCATTATCGCATATGACATGTTCTCTAATGCCTCACACTTATTATTTTATATATTTTGTCCACCCTTTTAATTGTTTAAGGTAGAAAAGCAAATCCAGTTCCCATTATTCTTTCATGAATAGAGGCAAAGTCTAGCTCAGTAATTTTTTTTTTTTTGCTTTCGAGACAGGGTCTCACTTTGTAGTTCAGGCTGGCCCTGAGCTCACTATGGTGCCCAGGCAAGCCGCTGCGAACTCAGCAATCCTCCTGTCTCTGCCTCCCGAGTGCTGGGATGACAGGCATGAGCCACCACGTCCGGCATTGTGGTATGCGGTATTGATTGTTGGTGGGCGTGTCTCCACGCCCAGCATTATATGTGGTTACCGGGGATCGAACTCAGGACCTTGCGCTTATGAGGCAGGCGCCAGAACCACTGAGCTAACCCTCCGGCCCTAGCTCAGTAATTTTTAAGATTTGGGTCAGATTCATTTTGAGATTTTTCATAATAGCTACCTATAAAGTAGACAAAACCAAAAATCACGAACTGAGAGGATCCTTAGAGATTACCTAGAGTTTCATTCCTATTCCCCACCCCAGCCAGATTTATTTAGTGGATCACAGAACTGAAATCAGAGAAAGGATGGACTATTCCCAAGATCATACAGCAAGTTAGTCAAGGGGATTAAGACAGAAATCAACCTTTCCTCTCACCATTTTAAATTCATAGTTACTCATGTTGTCTGCTGACTATTTTTTCCAAGCCAGTTCATTTGGATAGATTTAATTTTGGAATTTAGACCTTCTATACCACCCAAGTCTACTGAATGGGCCATATTAACTTACACCAAAATAATACTTTATTTCTGTTGAGTTTTGCAAACTCCACTTCTAGAGGTTGGCCTAATGTGATCACTATTGGAGTAACTCATAACACTGAAGATTTTAAGACAACCCCATGGAAAGGCAATCTAGACAAAATCATATATTTTTCCATTGATTTATTATAAGCTTGCTAAGCAGGAAGGAGTGTGACTTAGAATTGACTGACTTACGGATTTTCATCATCTATGGTAACCATGTGCTCTACAAAAAGAAGCCATTACTATTGCAACTACATTTTTTTAACTGTATTCCTACAGTTCTAGCAATCCCTAGTCCATATTAATCTGTTTTTCATAATTTCTATCTGGGTTAGATGGTAAAGAATACTATCTGGTTTCTGGATACATACTTGAAGCAGCCCAGGAAATAATACTTGCTCTAGAAGTAGAACATGTTTTAACTCTTGACTCCAATACTTCCTTGCTATGTGATTTTTGGATAAGTTGCCTAACTCTCTGTAAGACCAGGGGTGATACTGTCTTACACTAACATTAAAATACATGCTTTTTTCACATTTCAGCACCTCTAAAAGTAATAAGTATTTTGTCAGCAGTGGACTCATGGTTAAATTAGCAGCTTTTTTCTTTCTTTCTTCCTTCCTTCCTTCCTTCCTTCCTTCCTTCCTTCCTTTCTTTCTTTCTTTCTTTCTGATATATATGGTATTTTGATTTTAAAACTACACCATTAAATCTTTAACTCATAGCTTTCTCAAGTCTTAAAATAATAAAGTGAGTATAGTCCCTGGTACATGGTAAGCACTCAAGGACCTTTGGGCCTATTATTAATAGAACCAATGACTAGGGCTGGGGGTGTAATTCAGTGTTGGAGATCCTAGCAACTACACTCCACCCTCCCAAAGAAAACTTTGAATCTATCAAGAGAAAAGAGAAAAAAAATTGCATAACATAATTGGTCAATAATCTTAAGAAATTGTCAGTGTTGGGCCTGGTGATGTAGCTCAGTGATAGACCACTTGCTTTGCATGTGTGAAATCCTGAGTTCTGTCCTCCACACCACCACGACCAGCACAACAAAGTCAATGACACAACTTGTGATTGTTGTCTAGTCCTGGGGCTCTTGTTAGTGGCTTCTTGTCCTCACCTTTGGCCCATAAATACCAGTAGCCAAATCTTTCATCTGTGCTACTGAATCATAAAAATAGGGAGAGAACTTGGTGTCTTTTTTACTGCAGGCTCTTAGTATTGAATAGTGATGTCTGTTTGAAATAATTGGTGACTTGAACCTCATGCCATGCTCTCCTCATTTCATTCCAAAGAGCCTTCCCAGAATCTAATGAGGGTTTTTGTGGGTATGGGGGGGGATACCAGGGATCAAACTTGGGACCTTGGGCTTGCAAGGCAGCCACTGGAACCACTCAGCAAAATCCCCAACCCTAAGGGCTCTTCCAAGCCATCAAATTTAGAACCTACTGGGCTGAAAGTCAAATCCAAATTCCCCAAAGCTGCTCCCTTAGGGGCTCCCAGTTAGGGAGCTGGTTACTCAGGTGTCTTTGAACTTCAAGGACAGCCTGTCCTGGTAGCCTAAATCTGTAATCCCAGGGCTCTGAGAGACTGAGGCAGGAGCATTACAAAGTTTGAGCACTACCTGGGCAATTTAGCTCCTTAGCAGGACCCTGTCTCAAAGTAAACAAATAAAAATAAAAATAAAAATAAAAGAGCTCTGGGCCTTAGGTCAGTGTAAAGACCTTGGGTTCAATCACCAGTACCGGAAAAAAAAAAAAAAAGATGCAAAAAAGGGGCTGGTGATGTAACTCAAGGTGAAGACCCTGGGTTCAATTCCCAGTACTGCAAAAAAGAAAGGGAGAGCCGGGCGTGGTGGCTCACGCCTGTCATCCCAGCACTCGGGAGGCAGAGACAGGAGGATTGCTGAGTCCCAGGCTTGCCTGGGCTACATAGTGAGCTCAGAGCCAGCCTGAACTACAAAGTGAGATCCTGTCTCAAAAAAAAAAAAAGAAAGAAAGAAAGAAAGAAAGAAAGAAAGAAAGAAAGAAAGAAAGAAAGAAAGAAAGAAAGAAAGAAAGAAAGAAAGAAAGAAAGGGAGAGAGAAAGGGAGGGAGGGGGAGGGGCGGGGACGGGAGGGGAGGGGAGGGAAGAATTCTAGGACATTAGCTCTGCTAAGTCTGGAGGAAAAAAGAGAAAATATACCTGAGAATTAGCTACTACCTTCAAATCTCTGCAGAGAAAAGTGGCCTGCATTTCTTTTCTGACAAATTCCCATCTTTGTTAGTATCTCTACAAGCAAAGCACGCTGGCCTCACACTGCCTGGGGTCTCCCACGCCCACCAGCCCTAGTGCCCACCCACTGAGCACTGAAGCTGTGGACTCCGTGAGCCCCTCCTTCTGAGACACCCACCTTGGACAAGTGTCTGGAATTTTTCTTCTGTCTCCTGCTAGGTTCCAGCAGTCTAAGGCACTCTCAGAGCGATCAGTGATTTAGTTCAGTGCTTCTGGTGCCTGCCTCACAAGCTCAAGGTCCCAAGTTCAATCCCCTGTACTGGGGGCAGGAATCATTGGTTCAAGAACCATGGAGAAAAGAGGAAAGGTCAGGAAGGTCGGGACTTCGGGCTGCTCATGATCCCAGCAGCCTGACCACCTCGAGTGACTGTAAACTAATGGAGTCTGAAGCAACTGCTGCTTGACCACCCAGGACTCCTCACCAGGGCCAGCGTCTGAGAATGCATACCGTGAGAGATTAGCACGGAACTGTCTCCAGGGAAAACGACCAAAGTTTTAACATTCAGCCTTGGAAAGATAAATCAAATCAGGCCTAGGAGGGGAAAAAACAAAAGACAAATGATCTAAAGAAAGAAGGTAAGGCTGGAAAGCAAAGCGCATCCTGGAGCCTGATGATACACCTGCCTCATCTCCCCATCTGAGACTGACATGGGAAGGGGGGGGGTCCATCGGCCCAGAATCCTGCGCTCATCTCGTTCATCTCATACTACCCCCAACACCTCCAGGGGAACCTCGGTCCCCCTCCGATTTTGCCCCTCCTTAGGTCTCTGCTCCAGCCCCTCCGTGTGGCCCGTGGAGACCCTCCTTGTGCGTCTGACTACAGCCTCCCTTCTGCTTTCTCCCTCCAACACCCGCCGGCCCCCTATCCAGCCCTGCTGGAAGACCTCAGGAAAACAGAGAGCTCCTCACGTGGCCCCAGGAAAATCAGCCATGGCTATAAATAAGAATGGCCAAACAGGTGAGTGGCGGAACAGGATGCAGATTTATTTAATTGCTCTCGTTGGACTAGTGTGTGTTTGAAGGTGCTGCATAGGAGCAGGGCTTCTGCAGCCCTCCGGGGATCTCAGCACGAAGCCTAAAGTCCTCGATTGGCGCTGGAGGATATTCAGCATCTGCCCGGGTCTCCCGTCTTCCCAGCCTCGGCCTGCAGCTGCCTTGTGCAGCCCTGCTCCGCCCACACACCGCCTTCTCCCAGAACACCCTGCTCGTACTCTCCCGCCTAGAAGGGGCTCCCTTATCCCTTGGAAACCGAAGGCGCGATGCCCCCTGTCCGGACCCTTCCCCGTCCTGGGGTGGAGTGGCGAGCTGGGAGAGAGTGCCCTGTGCCCTGGCGCCTCCGCGGGCCTGATGTACGCCAAGCACGCAGTGCATGTTTGAGGAAGACCGGGATGACTCAGTGGAGTATTTCCTTGAAGTCGGACACTAAGTAGGGTAATCTCGCTCTGTAAAATAAAGCTATCCACGATACTTATAAGGCTGGGGACGCTGTAACGATTCCATTGTTGTCCCCTCTATGTAAACAGCTTAAGGAGACAGAGACTGACTTAAAGACAGGTAGGCTTTAATGAAATCATACAACGGAGAATAATGCAGCCTGTCATCTGTGAAAGGCTCCCAAAACCGACAGGAAAGAGTCCTATTTAACTCTCCCTGAAAGCTGAGGAAATTCTCGGAAACTCGTTTATGCCAAAGTCGCGATTCCTCTTCTGCGCTCAGAGCCAGCCCGCACTTCCGGGGGTCCCGCGAAGTCAAGGTCAGAGTCTAGACTGTCCTCGGAAGGACGGTGCAGCTCCGGGACCGGAGCCCGGCAGGTCCCGGCCCGCAGCGCACGGGGTTTGCGCGGAAGCCGGCCCGGCTCACGGGCCCGCGCGGGTCTCGGCGAGCCGGGCGCCTGGGGCGGGACGCGCGCGAGAACGTCGGGCGGGATCCGTGTCGCCGCCGCCGCCGCCCCCGCCGGCCCCGCTCCTCGGGCGCCCCGGCCTCGTGCGTCACCGGCGCGGGCGGGCGGGGCGGGGCGGGGGGGCCGCGAGGTGAGGGCACCGCGCCGCCTTAAGACGCCGCGCGCCCCGCCGCCCAGAGCTCGCCGCGCCGCGCACCGGTCGGACGTGCGGCCCCGGAGACAGCGGCGCCCCGACCGGCCGGCGGAGCCCCGAGGGACGCGGCCTCCCGCGCCGGCAACAGGTAAGTCGGCCCGGCCCGCCGTGTTCAGCCCTCGCAGCCCGACGGCGGGGGCTCCGCGCCGCCCGGCCCCGCGGCCTCCAGCGCGTCGTCTGTCCCGGCCCCCCGCACCCTGCCGCGCGCCTCCGGCTCCCCGGGTTCCCTCTTCTCCCGGCCTCTGCCCACCGCGAATTCTCCGTCCCGCTGGCTCGGCCTCCCCGCAGTCCCGTCCCGCGGCTCCCCCCGATCTGCCCATCGGCGCCCGCTGGGCTCCCCCGTGACCCCGTCTCCCCGCTCACGTCTCGCACGCTCTCTGCGCCTCTCGGTTTTCCTCCGTCCCTCCCCGCCTCTCTCCGCCCGCCCGGCCCCGCTCGCCCTCGAAGACCCCGCGCCGCCGGCGCCTGAGCGTCCTCCCCGGCCCGGCCTCGGCCCCCGGCCCCGCCCTGGGACGCGGAGCGGCGAGCAGGTGCCCAGCCGGCCCGGGGTGGACAGCAGCCTCCCGAGCCCCGCTCGGCGCCCGCTGCCCACAAACTAGACGCTGTGTCCGCCAGAGCCCACGGTGGCCACGGTGGCCGCCGGCAAATCCGAGCTCACAGTCACAGAGATCCGGAGAGCGAGATCCGACCGGGCAGACCCAGGTGAGGGGCTGTGGGAGGCGGACGGCGCGGACGGAGAGCGCAGGAGGCGGCGGCGGGAGGCGCCGGGGCGGTGGGGAGCGAGGGCGGCCCAGGTGAGACCGACGCGGGCAGCGCGTCGGGGCCGGGGAAGGCGCGGCGCGCGGGGGGCCCAGCCGGGACTCGGGCTCCCGGGCGGAAACACAGGGGTGTCCGGGAGAGGTGCGAAGAGGGGTCCAGGCTCCGAGCCCGCGGGGAGACACGCGGTGCACACGCGGGACCCCGGCGGAGATACTCCTGCAGCTGGCGGTACCCCACGGTGTGAGGGACCCCAGAGCCGGACGGGGAAAAAGCACTGAGGTAGGAATGGAGGGGGGGCGGCACTAGAGCGAAGCACCGGCAGCGCGGGGCAGAGGCGCGGGAGAGACGGAGGAAAACCGGGAGGAGGCTCGGCACGCGCTCCGGAGGAAGTGCGCCGGTGACGGAGACCGGGACGGGGAGCTAGAGGCGGGGACGGCGGGGGGGCCTCAGAGGGCGCAGGCTGCGCCGGTGCGGGGCGAGCCAGAGACCGCCTCGGAGGGACCGCGGACCAGGCGGCCGAGGAGACGCGAGCGCGCACTCCCGAGAGGCGAGGCGCCAGGGGGTCGGAGACCTCGGCTAGAAACAGGCGGGTGCGGGGAGTGCACGCGCGTGTGCCCGACCGAGAGCGGCGGAGGGACCGAAAGTCGGACTCCAGACAGTGCGGGGACGGCACGCCCAGGGCGTGTGAGCACTGGCAGGAGAGACAGCCGGGGGGAGAACATCAGAGACCTGCAGAGAGAAAGGCAGAGACGCCGAGACACAGAGCCAGAGACCCGGGCGGCTGGGCTGCGACTGCGCAAGGGCGTGAGGGAGGGTCCTGCGGCCGCGCCTCCGGGACCCCAGGCTTTCCTCCCGCCCAGGGACTAACCCGCCCCCGTGTCTCTCGCCCCCCAGCAGACACCGCGCGCGCTCCGCGCCCGCACCGAGCACTGAGTCGGCCGTCCCCGTCCGCCCGCCATCGCCATGGCACCCACCTGCACCAACAGCACGCGTGAGAACGACAGCGCCCAGGCGTGCACCCCCCTCTCCAAAATGCCCATCAGCCTGGCCCACGGCATCATCCGGGCCACCGTGCTGCTGGTCTTCCTCACCTTCTCCTTCATCGGCAACATAGTCCTGGCGCTCGTGCTGCAGCGCAAGCCGCAGCTGCTGCAGGTGACCAACCGCTTCATCTTTAACCTCCTCCTCACCGACCTGCTGCAGATCGCTCTCGTGGCTCCCTGGGTCGTGGCCACCTCCGTGCCCCTCTTCTGGCCCCTCAACAGCCACTTCTGCACGGCCCTGGTCAGCCTCACTCACCTGTTCGCCTTCGCCAGCGTCAACACCATCGTCGTGGTGTCCATAGACCGCTACCTGTCCATCGTCCACCCTCTCTCCTACCCCTCCAAGATGACGCAGCGCCGGGGCTACCTGCTCCTCTACGGCACCTGGATCGTGGCCGTCCTGCAGAGCACACCCCCACTCTACGGCTGGGGCCAGGCCGGCTTCGACGAGCGCAATGCCCTCTGCTCCATGATCTGGGGGTCCAGCCCCAGCTACACGGTTCTCAGCGTGGTGTCCTTCATCATCATCCCCCTGACCGTCATGATCGCCTGCTACTCCGTGGTGTTCGGGGCAGCCCGGCGGCAACACGCCCTGCTGTACGGCGCCAAGAGCCGAAGCCCGGAGGTGCGGGCCAAGGACAGTGTGGAGAATGAGCACGAAGAGGGTGCGGGGAAGGACGAGTTCCAGGATGAGAGCGAGTTCGGCGGCCATGAGGAAGCCGAGGTCAAGGCCAAGGAGAGCCGCTCAGGGGCAGAAGACGACCCCGTGGGAGCCGAGGGCCGCTGCACGAAGGGGAAGGAAGGCGGCGTGCGGATGAGTGAGCGCACCCCGGAGGCCGGGGGCAGCGAGCAGGGCGGCGTGGGCGGCGTGGAAGGCAAGGAAGGAGGCGCGCAGGTGAAGGAGAGCCGCGCAAAGGCAGACCGGGCCCGCGCGGAGCTCCACCAGTGCAACATCGACTTGGGGGAAGATGACACAGAGTTTGGTGAGGATGACATCAATTTCAATGGCGGTGACGTCGAAGCAGTGAACATCCCAGAAAGCCTCCTAGCCAGTCGCCGGGACAGCAACACCCACCTGCCTCTGCCCAGGTGCTATGAGTGCAAGGCCGCCAAAGTGATCTTCCTCATCATCTTCTCCTACGTGCTGTCCCTGGGGCCCTACTGCTTCCTGGCGGTCCTGGCTGTGTGGGTGGATGTCCAAACCAAGGTGCCCCAGTGGGTGATCACCCTAATAATCTGGCTTTTCTTCCTGCAGTGCTGTATTCATCCTTATGTCTATGGGTACATGCACAAGACCATCAAGAAGGAAATCCAGGATACACTGAAGAGGCTATTCTGCAAGGAGAAGCCTCCAAGAGAAGAAGGTAGCCTCCCAGACGTGCCCGGAAGCGAAGCCGGTTCAGAGAGAGGAACTGAAGGCAAGATCGTCCCCTCCCGCGATTCTGCTACTTTGCCTTGAAGTTAGTGCTGATGCACACCTTGTACTGTCCGCAGGACAGAAAACGAGAGCAGCTTTCTTTTCAGCGGACCACCCCCACTCCCATCAATGCCAACCCAAACCATTTCAGGCAAAGGTGTTGCACACAAACCCTTTTCACCACAAGGTAGTTAAATACTCGGAAGACTTGGAAACTGGGTTCTTCCCTTAAAGGTGTGCCCCTCAAAGCACAGACTTGAGGATTTTGACTAAAACTATATCCCCCCCCCGAAAATTATTAGGCTCTAAATTTCTTAAAGTAACAAGGGCTATCTATTTTGGACCTATGCTCGGTGTTCCACCTCTCTCCCTAGGGCTACAACATGCCAGCGTGAGCTCTGAGGGAAAGGGCAGGTGATGCCTGTGGACTTAAAGACTACTTGGCCCTTGGGTCAGGATTTTGGACCAGGGGTTAGTTTATGTTCCAGTGAAGGAAAAGCAATGGACAGATCATCCATGAAACCCAAGGTGTAGATCCTGATGGACTGATCAACACATGAGCCAAATTCTGAACTGGAGAGCCCCACAGACTGAAGCAAAGACTGGCATGAAAATGAAAATAAAAAGCATCGTGTAGTTAGAATACCAGGAATATTTCTAGATCCTCTAAAGGGATGGAGAAAAGCAGAAGGACATGTATGAAATATGAAGCTAGTTCAGGGAGAGAGATGGAGAACACATCTTTAAGGCTAACCAGTTGGGTTTGCTCCTCTAAAATCCTAGGGTTACACATCCGGTAGGACTGAGCTCTCTCCATGAAAGTGGAAAATTGTCAATTGACACTAAAATAATTTTCGTCTCCTCCTTGAATGGTAGTGGGACAGAAATAATGCGACTAGTTTCCAATTTCCCCTTCATGACTGAACCAGTGTAGTCCTAAGAATGCTCCAGATCTTCAATCACTTGTTTTGTTCTGTTTTATTTCAGATTTACCTTTTTGGTCAAACTATTTCCAGGAAAAAAAGAAATTCAACTAGGAGTGGTCAAAGTTCTGCAAAACTCACACTGCCAAGCAAGAGATTTGTCCATCAGAAATCTCTTTTGTGTTCCTGACTTCCTAGGCAAGAAATAGGATCTCCACATAGGGACAAGTAAGGCAGGACGCACGTTTTCCTCCAGCAATACCCACATGTCTTTCCAGCCCATGGCTCTCTCTAAAGCTTTTAAGCTCTCTTCTGCTATGGGAAAGAAATGTAAGAGAGTAAGAAATGATAAAATGGTTTTACAATACCTGGCAAATATCTGACCTATTCCAACAATCAAAAAAAAAAAATCAGAGCATTCAGGTCAGACATATCCTAATTACTGCTGATGAAATACTTGTTTCAGAGGGTACTGACCAAATAATGTGGAGCCAAAAAATCCTGAAGCTGGTGGTTTTGATCCTCCTGAAATCCAAATTAAAGCAGCTCTACAGCCAACTGACTATCCATGTGGAAGTCCATTGTTAGGGTGGAGGGAGAGAATGGAGTAGTTAGTCCAACAAAATTGTTAACCAGCTGGTTTTATATAAGTATGGCCATATTCAGAGTTCAGCCTCATTCAAGTGTGGTTGCTGTGTCTTCAAATATTCATTTATATAAATGTCCAGCTCATATATGTTTCTTTTTATCTCTTCCTCCTCACAGATTCCAACATGAGTTTCTCAAGAGGGAGAGATAAACAGTAGTGTATCTGGGCTATGTATAAGTCTGCATGGGAGCTTGGGAGTGTCATAGGCAGCATATAGGAAAGGAGAGGGCATAGAACCAAATCTCTAGTTGACCTGTCAAATCAATATGCCCGTGGAAACTCTGTTCATTCCAACTCCATTAATTTGGGCCATATGGTAATTCGAATAAGGCTTTTGAGCTGAAGTTCAGACTCACAGATCATTTATTTTTCTACTGAAATGTGTGAAGCCAGTGAATAGTTGTAAATAGATTAGACCAATTTAGTGCTAGACTCTTGCACTGACCTGTCCTTAAGGGATACACAGGTGTAGAAATGGCGTATGTGATCAATCCTCTCGTGGAGGGAGAGAGATTGCTTTGCAAGATTATAATGGTCAAAGGAATTCAAGGTAGCTATAGCCTGTCCTTTTAGTGGAAATAGTTATTGGGCAGGAAAGGGGATTTGAAGCATAAGTGTCTGCAACATTTTGTTGAAAATGAAAGTTTTGTTTGATTTTTAAAGCTCAACCCCTTGAATGTGTTTCAGAGAAAATTGTTTGCCAAAACCCCAAATCCAAATGGAAACAGAGCCTGTACCAGTGTGGTAAGTCCATCTAACAGAAAGCATAACATTCTCTAGGGTGCCGAGACTCACCACTTCTGTCTAAAGTTTCCCTTTCATCTGTTTTAGTCTCTGCCCATTCTTTTGGCAAATTGGATTCCTCAAAGGTGAAGGCCTTTTGAAAATAAGATGCTGGAAAGAGGACTTCTGAATTAAGGGCATTCTTCGTTGGTGACACTTTCTTCTGAATAATAGGGCCTCTGGTTAGCTTGGAGATAGCAACTACTTCAATTTTTTTTTAATAAAGGACGATCAACTTAATGAGTCTTTACTGCACATACTGTTTCACCATTTGGAAATCTGAAAGCACGCAAAAAAGGCATCATTAGCCTCACAGATCCTCATATGCAATTGCTTTCCCTAAATGTTTTTAAAGGATGTTTTATTTTTCCAAGGTCACTTCATATGTGCAGTAAAAATTCCCATTAAAGTACAGAAGCCAGGCAAACCAGACTGTGAAATGATGTGATTTTAAATGGAAGGATTCCTTTACTTAAGAATAATAGGGCATCTAGTTTGCCAAGGAGTCGCAGGTGCTCTGACTAACACGCCAGCTTGGGAAAGCAGTAGTAAGCAGCAAGCCCTGGGTTCCCGTGACTTGGGTGACACAATGACCCTTCTTTCTCTAAGATGCCGCGCTACCAGCTGCCGGCAAGTCCTGTGCATTTCCAGCCCCCTGCCTACCTCTTGCCTTCTTGCCCACTGCCTTCACCTGCTCACCCTGCCCCTGCTTCCGCAGCCCTTCGGGATCGCCTGCGCCTGAAGCTCTGTGTGCTCATGCACTCCCCATCCATCCCTTCCAAACCCAGAGCTATGAGACTCACAGGGGCCCGGGGCCCATGGAAGCAGAAAGAATGAGCCACAGGACTAACCAGCAATTCGAGGTACTTCTCTGTCTGCTCAACTCCCATCTAATTTAGAGATGACTCAATACCTACTTCAAATTCAACAGGTAAGGAAGAGTGCCATCTAATGATTTAGGAGGAGTTGGGCACCTCACTTCTGAAAAGCACTCTTATTCAACACATTGTGAGGACACAGTCCTCTAATACCATCTAATTGTTTCAGCAAAAACACACACAAAACTTTTACCTACAAAATGATAAGGTGCGACATTGCCTTACTTTGTACATAATTAGCCAATTAAGCTAGGTAAAATTGCTTCAGAAGAATTTTTCATACCACCTGAAAAAATTTACATGATTAAAATAGGCTTTCTTTCTGTATCTTTGCCAAAAATCTCTTTTAAATGTCTGAAATACTCCATTCAGGGGAGAAAAATGTACGCATCCTCTAGTAATTTGAAATCTCTAAAATAAAACACTTGGGATCACCAGGGTGAAGCAATAACTTACTGAACTGTAATTTTTCCCTCCTAACTACCCTTTGAGAAAATAATATCAAAATGCCTTTTCTGTTGTATTTCTCTTGAAGACAAACCCCAGGTTGCCCGGAGAGGTTTCTCCAAGCCAAATGTCCTTTCTTTCTAAAGCAGACAAAGGATTAAAGGATTAGTTGGCTGCTAGCCAGGGACCAAGATAAGAAGAGGAATTGTGGCCCATCTTGGTTTTTAGCTCTCTTCCTTCTTATCTCTCCCTTGTTTCCTATGGGCTGGATCAGAGCTCTTGGCTGCTGACGGCCCCTTCAAGCTTAGACATGAAGAGACAGAGGCATGAGCAGGAAAAGCAGACCTTTGCCATATACTCCTTCCAATTCTATACAGTCTCTTCTATGCTGGCAGATGCCCAGCTTGCTTATAGCACATTTGTGCTATAACCAACAAAACTGGCTGGAGGAATAAATAGCAAAGCTAAAATCCACTGAACTTCGCCATTGACTGCCACGTCACTGGCCAGATCACTGCTCTTTGGTAAGTATGACAAGAATCCTCAAGGCAAACGAAGGTTGCCATAGGAGTTAGGTATTTCCACCATTGCCTCTCAAAGCCTCCATATCTCAGAGTATACACACCAAGGGGAAACCACAGTAAGTCGTTCACTCATAGGAGGTTTGCTATGTCAGGATTCATTCCTGTACCTAAAACGTAGTCAAAAACAAGATTGGTTTTAGTTCGGTGCTTCAAACATGAGTGGCTTTTCCCCCTTCTTCATCTGTGTTACAACTTTTCATGTTAAAAGTTTGGTGTTCTTGTCCTGTTTCAGTGATGTGAAACTTTTGTAGTAATTCTAAATGTAAGCTCTAACTGTATATAAAGTGTAAGTGTTCTTGGAGATAAGGTGCTAGGTATTAGATTGTGTGTACTCATATACAGTGTCATTCTGGAAAATAAGTAGTATGTAGATGTAAAGTTAGTTCACTAAATGCATGCAGATTCTTTGTGCAGCCAACACCTTGGTTGGTTTCTGAAATAGAACATAGTATCTTTGTTTTTTAAAATATTTATTTTTAAAGTGTATACTACAAGATATGTAAGACGGCTCAAAGGTGAGCTAGCAGGAAGTGGTGCCTTTCATTCCTTACATCCCTGGTTCAGCACGACAGGCAGGAACTTATTCTGGTAGGACTGGTCATTAACTTGGACCAATCATCTGGGCGGAAGTCCTCACTGGTGGATCTCCACAACACGCCTGGCACCTGTACGCCTGTTTTCCCTGAACTGAATGGACAGAACACAAACTCAAAAGAAGACAATCCTTTTCCTGTCAAGAAGCAGAGACTTCTGGATAGACTGTCGGAGTCCCCTTAGCAGGATGGACGGAATGCTGCACTTTCAAGACCCAGCCTGTAGCCAGCACCTGACTGTGACGTGACAGGACCTGCACGTAGCAGATCCACATTGTGACTATCCCTGCCCTTGCAGAGAAGCCCCAACTCACAAAAGGGCTGCTCTGCTTCCTTCCCTCTGCTTGGTTGTCTGGGAGACAACAAAGGGGCATGGAGGGGTGACTCCCATGACTCTTCTGAGGGTCGCGGCGGAGGTGTTTGAGAATTCTAATTGACTATCAGTGTTATTTCCAACAGACAAAAGAGAACTATGAGATCATTTTATTAAATTTTGAGAACAAAAATGTTATGAGAAAACTATATTATATATATACACCCTTATTAAATCACTAAACTGCCTTTAATAAATTTTATGTGCTACTTTGGAACAGAATAGAGAAATATAGGCAATTAAAGTTCTCTTTAATATTATATTTTACATTTCAAATTTAAACATTTCCTTACCAAAAAATGTGTTTGTAATTTAAAAGTGCCTTTTTGAAAGATTGTCAAGCTCCAATCCTGGGGCCAAGTTCCCACTGGCACAACTTACCTTCAGGTGCACAAAAGGGGTGGGCTGTATCCTCCTCTCAGCAAGAAGAGAAACCCCTTCACAGCCCAGTGAGATCTGACTTGTGACTGTATTGTTACCTGGGCCAGCAGTCCCTGAGACTGTGCCCAAGGCTGAGGTTTCATACAGTGGGTGACTTTAGTTAG
The DNA here is from genome assembly GCA_004025085.1 of Thryonomys swinderianus. Lineage (NCBI taxonomy): Eukaryota > Metazoa > Chordata > Mammalia > Rodentia > Thryonomyidae > Thryonomys > Thryonomys swinderianus. The sequence continues at coordinate 18,623 of PVIC010029313.1, forward strand.
ATCTTTTGTAAATGGTTCCAATGCATTTTTTTGTTGGACAGGAATAACGGACTCCTGCTTGGACAATGCAGAGAGATCTATGTTTGTGATTCAACTATTATTTAGTAATCTTTGTGTTCTTAAATAGGTGCTGTAAATTGTCATTGGTATATTCTTCAGAAACATGCTAAATAAAGTCTAATTTTATGTGTGAATCTCGTTGCTATGCCAAGTTCCTTGAGACCACAGTGAGGGAAACACGTGAGTAGTTTCCCATCCCTTCTTTTGTGCTTGAATGGAGAAGGCAAAGGAGAAACAACTTCCTACACTACAAGGTAGAACTGAATATATAGGCTACCATATTTCATATTCCAATGTAGGGAAGACACAGTGTGTTGGTGGGGTGAGCATCAGGGAAGGTTTGCTGAGAGACAAGCATTTGCCTGATATTCTAGGAACAAAAAGGTTTTCAAAATGAGGGTAGGGATGGGGGCCGGAGATTTAGCTCAGTGGTTCCGGTGCCTGCCTCGCAACTGCAAGGTCCTGAGTTCCATGCAGGTAACCACATACAATGCTGGGCGTGGTGACTCACGCCCACCCGCCATCAATACCACATACCACAGTGCCGGGCGTGGTGGCTCACGCCTGTCATCCCAGCACTCGGGAGGCAGAGGCGGGAGGATTGCTGAGTTCCAGGCTTACCTGGGCTACAGAGTGAGCTCAGGGCCAGCCTGAACTACAAAGCCAGACCCTGTCTAAAATCTGTCTAGTGCTCACTTAGGCAGCACATATACTAAAAATCTGTCTGACAACCTGTTTTCTTTTGTATAATTAACCAGATAAAGTGAGATTAACAGTAACATTTCACATTTACGTGTACTTGAAATGTATATAACTAGGAGCATACATATGTATCTCTATAAATGTTCTGAGAAATATACAGATATTCAAAAGCAAGAATGATGGTCCTGGGAGCATTTTTTTTCTTTTTTGAATCTTTATTGGTACATTGTATATACACATCATGATCACACTCAATATGGAGAATTTTTTTAATATTGAGAATTGTACCAGTACATGACACTATTTCTCATTTTTTCCATTTCCCTACCCACCCCACAACCCCCCACCACCTATATACATAAGCTTTGATTCCCTTTTTTAATTATTACCATCACAATTTCTCTTACCCCTCATTACTCACCCTTCCACCCCATTTATTTCCCTTTTAATATTTTCTATTTCACAATATGCATCATACATTCTAGAGTGGGCCTGGGAGCATTTTGAGAAATTCTTTAATCCACACCATACTGTACATTGTAGAAATAAACCAGAAGTAAGAAAAAATCAACTTGTCTCTGAAACAAAATGAAAAAGATCTTTGTTAGCTAGACATCATAGTAAATCTAAGTAGCTTTCTTGAGAACACAAAGTATGTCACTCCTGAGATGGGTTATTGCTTATTCACATATCAAAATTTGTACATTATCAAATAAAAATCACTATGTTTTCTTTTTGCTAGGCAAACAGGATGAGGGACAGGGTTAGAAGCAGACAGTTACCTGCAAATGGATGTGAGAATCCACCTGAATGAAGTCTACATATCTCCAAGCAAAGCCAAAACACAGAAATTAATAGCTTAATGTCTACATTTCTTTTTCTTTAACTGAAAAGTTTCATTTTGTATATTTTTGAATTTTTATTAGCCCACATTTCCAGAGCCTACTATTACATTCTTCATGCAGTTGACACATGGATAAAACACACCTTCATTCTTTTTCTCACCCCATTCCCTTCCCCTCTCTCCCCTTCTCTTCATCTCTTTGACTCCTTTCTTCATTTCAGAGGTCTCAGGTTTGTTTTAATACAACAAACTTCTTATAATTTATTTCAATTTTTAAAATGTAAATAATCATTATCATTATGTACACCAAAGAAGATCATTTATTTCTTTGCATACCCAAAGCATACATTAGTTTCCTAAATAAAAATTTGTATTATTAAGTTTGAAAAATATCTCTGGAGAGCTATCCTAAAGAAATGATATCACACACACTAATAAGTGAAATAAATAGATCACAGATATGTAAATACCATATCTTTTCTCTGGTATGAGAACCTGTAGGTGTAAATGAGTTCTAGAATGTATGATAGATTTTGTAATATAGGAAATATTCAAAGGGAATGTGGTAAGGGAAAGTAATGAGTGGAAAGAATAAATATGATTCAGAAAGAAAAAGAAATAGCATGCATATAAGGGGTGGGGGGTTGTGGGGTGGGTAGGGATATGGGTAAAAATGAGAATTAATTCATGTCATATACTGGTACAAATTCCCCAATGTTGAGTGTGATTGTGAACTGTATATAAAATGTACCAATAAAGAATTCAATTTAAATAAATCTGTAAGCATAAAAGCAGAATACAAATTATAATTTAAAAATAGAAAATGTCATGATACAGAAGTAAAATGCAACCCCAAACCTCCAGACCACCCAGGACAAGTCTGGGGGTACAAAAGCCACCACCTGGATTTTCTGAAATGATAGCAGCAGGGAAAAAAAAAAAACTCAGATGCATGAGACTATACAGAAAATCAGATCAGAAATAATTTTCCAGGTAAAGTAGGAAATGATGATCAAAATAAAGGATTTGGTCAGGGAATATAGAAAAATAGAGGACCACACACAAAAATAGAGGACCTTCAGAGAACAATCAAAACCATGAATGCCCAACATAGGAGAGAAATAGAGTCCTTGGAACAGATATCCAGGAGATTACAAACTTCACTGAAAATATACACAATAGGTTTAATCATGGTGAGGACAAAATATCAGGTCTAGAAAACAAGATTGTGGTTAGTGACCATGAAAAGAAAGATTTCTTTCAAATGCAAAGGAAAGAGCCGGGTATTTAGCTCAAGTGGTACCATACTTACTTTGGAAGCACAAGGGCCCTGGTTCAATACTCAATACCTAAAAAAAAAAAAAGCAAAGGACCATGAAAAATCAATTCAACAGCTGCAAATGATGCAAAGAAAAACAATATAAGATTGATCAGAATCAATGAGAAAGCAGGACATGGTGCAAATGCCATAAAACCAAGAAGTAATGGCAGAAAACTTCCCACACATGGAAAAAGAATTTGACACACAAATAAGTGATTCATGTAGAACTCTAATTTGCCTTGACCAAAATACATCAAGCCATACAGTAATCAAGATTCCAGAAACTCAGCACAAGAACAGAATACCGAAAGCTGTTAAAGAAACAAATGACCCATACAGGAAAGCCCATTAGAATACAGCAGACTTCTCTACACAAACCCTTATGGCAAGGAGAACTTGAAGTGAGCTATTTCAAGTGCTGAAAGAAAACAACCGTCAATCCAGACTGGTGTACCCTGCAAAACAGTATTTCAAAATCAATGGAGAAATACAAAACTTTTTTTTTTTGAGATAGGGTCTCCGCTTTGTAGTCCAGGCTAGCCCTGAGCTAATTATGTAGCCCAGGCAAGCCTCAAACTCAGCAATCCTCCTGCCTCTGCCTCCCGAGTGCTGGGATGACAAGTGTGAGCTACCACGCCTGATGAAATACAACATTTTTATGACAAAGAACAACTGAAGAAGTTCATGACTACCAGACTAGCTATACAGAATGCGCTGAATATTTTAGAAAACAATAATGAAGATTATAAACCAAGAACACCAACAGAAAGAAGCCACCAGTGAAGGAAAGCAATTAAACAATGGGGAAAGATGAGAAACCAACAACAGGAAAACAATATGACAAGGGTAAGGCAATACCTATCAGATATAACCATTGATGTAAATGATCTGAGTTCACCAATCAAAAGAAACAGACTGATGCCGGGCAGGGTGGCTCACGCCTGTCATCCCAGCACTCGGGAGGCAGAGACAGGACGATTGCTGAGTTCGAGACTTGCCTGGGCTACATAGTGAGCTCAGAGCCAGCCTGAACTACAAAGCGAGACCCTGTCTCAAAAAAAAAAAAAA
>PVIC010029314.1:0-22616 GCA_004025085.1 Thryonomys swinderianus
GAGGGTTAGGGCACCTACGTGAACAGCCCTTCCACCCCACCCCACAGTGAGCTCAGCACTCAAGTGTCTGAGGAGCTTCCCTGGAGGCCAGCGACGTCACCGCTCACTGATGGACGAAGTAAGTATGCCTGGTCTGACTCCACTGGGGAAGGACTCTGGAAGCTTGAGCCTGGCTTCCCCTGGACTTTGTCCTTGCACCTTGTTCCTTAGCCTATTATGCTGACTATATTCTTTAATTATTACAAATCACAGCTGTAAATTTGACTATCTGCCACGCTCCAAAAATTCTAGTGAAATCACTGGCCCCATAGCAGTCTTGCAAATGCCTCCAAACAACCTATGATATACCAAGAATTTTGTTAAATGCTGAGCACACAGATAACTAGGTCCCTTGCCCCGAAGAACTGTCCAGTCTATTTAAATTTTCCTTCTTTCACTTCTTCACTTTTTAGTCTGTTCACCATTTAAAATAGATTAGATATATTTCCCTGAGCTAAAATTTCATTCTTAGTGAAGAGATGCTAAATAAATATTTAATAAGTCCATCAGGCAAAATCTGAGATACAGAGCTCTAATAAACTCAAACTCAAAGGCCACACATATTTTCTCTTTACTTTCTCCATTTTATTGTGCTTCTCCTTAAAAATAAACTGACAAACCCTTGTACATTGCTGGTGGGAATGTAAAATGGAGCAGCTGCTATGGAAAACAGTCTGGCAGTTCCTCAAAAAGTTAAATAAAGAGCTACCATATGATCCAACAATTTCATTCCTAAGTACAGAGCTGAAAGAACAGAAGAAAAGGTACTCAAATACATGTATATGTATGTGCACAGCAGCACTATTCACAACTGTCAAAAAGTGAAAGCAATCCAAAAGTCCATGAAGAGATGAGCAAATTATGCTTTATACATGCAAAAAGAATATTATTGTTATAAAAAGGAATTTTTTTCAAGGTTTGTTCATGTTACAGTGTCAGTATGCCACACTAAATGGAGGAAGTCAGACACAAAAGGACACATGTTGTATGACTTCATTTATATGAACTATTGAGAATAGCTAAATTCACATGTACAGAAAGCAAACTATCAGGTGTTGAGGCCTGGAGAGAAGGGGATATAGAGCTTAACTAATGGATTTGGGATTCTTCTAAAAATGATGAAAGCTTTTCTTTTATTATGATGATAATGGTTGTGTTATATGTAGCCCAGGCAAGCCTAGAACTCAACAATCCTCCTGTCTCTACCTCCCAAGTGCTGGGATGACAGGCGTGAGCCACCACGCCCAGCACTGTGGTATGTAGTATTGACTGCTGGTGGGCGTGAGTCACCATGCCCAGCGTTGTATGTGGTTCCCAGGATCGAGCTCAGGACCTTGCACTTGCGAGGCAGGCACCGGAGCCACTGAGCTAAATCTCCGGCCCCAAACTGTTCATTTAAAAAGCTAATTTTATGTTACATAAATTTCATCTCAAAAATTTTGGGAAAACAATGAAGTACACAATTAAGATACAAATGAAGAAGGCCAGCCTGAACTACAAAGTGAGACCCTGTCTCAAAAAATAAATAAATAAATAAATAAAAGATACAAATGAAGAAAACCAATCAAATGTTACTGAATTGACATTTGCAGCTTCAGAGAAAATCAGTGACTACAATTTGATATAAATTCAAAAATATTCTGTATCTACCCCAGAAAACTAAAGATTCAAAAGGAACTCATCAAGGAATGATATAGACACACAGATGCAGTAGAATAGGTACACATTTATTTCCAAAACAAACAAAAGATAAAATACTACTAAATTATTGGGGCCAGAGATTTAGCTCAGTAGTTTCAGCGCCTCCCTAGCAAGCGCAAGGTCCCTGGTTCAATCCCCTGTAACCACATACAACAATTCTGGGCATGGTGACTCACACCCACCAACTATCAGTACCACATACCATAATGCCTGGCGTGGTGGCTCATGCCCATAATCCCAGCACTTGGGAGGCAGAGGCAGGAGGACTGCTTTGAGTTCCAGGCTTGCCTGGGCTACCTAGTGAGCTCAGGGCCATCCTGAACTAGAAAGCAGGATCCTGTCTCAAAAAAAAAAAAAAAAAACTGGAAGTAATAGTACCTATTCCATAATAGGCCCATGTCCTAGTTACATATCACAATTCCTTCCAAAGTGAGGTATGGGCCAGAAAGTTCAATTGTTAGAATCACTGACCGAAGATAGGCCTCTGACAACTTATTAGTTCCTTGACTGAGGAAGTTTCTTCCTCTCTTAGCCTCAAATTCTTCAGCTTTTAAATGAGAGCACCATCTGCCTCAGCCCTATCACAAGGACAGAGGTGATATACAAAAAGGGACTTGCGCAGTACCTTAACAACTACTTCAATAGCATTTGCATTGCAGTTAAGTATCAAAAATCAACTTAGAGATTATTTAAAGCAGGGCTCCCCACCTCTAGTTGCTTTGAGCGACTAAGAGATACTAGTGCATGACCTATTAGAAATCAGGCCACAGAGCAAGACGTTGAGTGAGGGCGAGCAGCAGATGAGCAGCGAAGCTTCACCTGTACTTACAGCCATTTCCCACTGCTCACATTACTGCCCAGCCTCTGTCAGATCAGCAATGACAGCATCAGAGTGTGACCAGTGCCATATGAGTGTGAACCCTACTGTGAAGTGCACATGCGAGGGACCTCGGCTGCGGCCTCCCTATAAGAATCCAGTGCCTGACGATGAGTAGAGCTGAGCTAGTGATGCTAGCACTGGGGAACATAATATTCTGTATCACAAGCATATTAGCTTTTTAAGAAGAAACTATACCCCTCTATGCCTTATCTGTAGGAAAACTGTCTTCCATGAAACCGGTATCTGGGGCCACTGTTTCAAAATACACAGGATGATGTACACAGTCTATACACAGATATGATACCATTTTATATAAGGGACTTGAGCAGATTTGGGTATCTGAGGGAATCCTGGAACCAACCCCTGCAGATACTGAGGGGCAATATGTTATCAAGCCAGTTCTGTTTGCTTATTACCAGAGTTACTTAGGTCAAGTTACTTAGTATTTCTGGACTTCAATTTTCTGGTCTGTAAAATACATAAAATACGCTATGCTAACATCATGCAAGGATGTTAAAATGAGGCATGATGTATACAAAGCAACCAGAAGGGCAGTTACCCCATAGAGAAAAGCTTTACTTTACATATATTACAAGATGCTTTGAGTTCATATTGCTTCCTTTCCTCTGTATCCCCTAAGATCTGTATAACTGGTTTAAAAAAAAAAGTTCCTTTCTATTTTCTGCTGCTGTAGCTTTCACTACCCTGCTGTCTACAATGTGCAATTCCCAAACTGAACTCTCTACTTTCAGTGAACTCTTTACTTTCAGTGACCCCAGAGCCAAGGCCTGGAACTTCTTTCTATTACACTGATTCCCTGGTAAGGAAAAAAAAATTGTCCACACAATGATCTGATGATATTTACCACGTTAGTTCTTGGAAAGAATCAATCTAAAGGACTTCAAACAAAAACACCTGAGAGTTTGATGGCTTTATTTCTTGAGACAAAGTTTTTCAAAAAGCAAACTTGATTTGTTTTGAACACATGGTCAACTATCAAGAATTCATAGGGAGCTGCCTTTATCAGAATTTATCCTCAGATCACTTAGTCCTTCCTGTAGCTCGACTATTCAACTTCTGCAGTTCTTCCTCTTTTAGCTCTCTCCGGCTAACAGTCTCCACTTAATGAAAGGCGTTTTGTAGGAAAATGGGAGAGAAAACTATTAGTACATTTTTCTATGAGGACAATTAACTATTGAGATAGCTGAAAGATGGGCAAGAGGCAAAGAACTTACAAAGATGGGATAGTATTGAGACTCAAGTGGGGAAAACTACTCTACTGATTTACCAACAAAAGGCTGAAGAAGAGGTGAAAAGGAAAGGCTGTAACTTACGCAGCCCCTGGAAGGTGCTAGATAATTTATACATGTGTCATCATGATCTGGGTATCATTACACTATCAAGTGAGGAGAATTCAGAGAGGTTAACTGAATCAAGGCCAAATAGCTAGCAAATGGCAGAGTCAGAGTAACAGTTATAATTCCTTTCTTTCCATTATACAGCAGTAAGTAGCTTAGTCTATCCACCAAGCAGTGGTAAAGGTAAGTACATGCTCGTCTCTGTACTTGCTAAGTAGACTGCAATGGAAATAACTGAGAGAGAACTCATCTGTAACCTGTACTTATCATTCACCTCTTACAGATGACAGAAGGAAAGTAGTGCTTCTTAAATTTTAATGGAAAGACAGGTCACTGGGTACCCTGTTAAAACGCAGATTCCCATTAATTAGGTACATCTGAAATTCCTGCATCTCCCAAGAAATGAAGTGCCCACACTGTTTTCTTAAGATCATACTGAGTGGTTCCCAGTTCCTAACTGTTCGTCTACCATCTTGCAATAATTTAAAAACTATAGATTTCTTGGCTTCTCTTTCCTGGATTCCATGGTGTCTGGAATAGGTGAAGAATGACTCTAATATAGAATCACAACTGTTAGACTATTTACCTCCTCCAAGCAGCTTCTACGTCATAATTTTGTTAATTTCAAGAAATTTACGGTTATTGACAATAATTAGCAGGCACTGACTGAAACATATTAAGTTAAATCACTTTACATATTAACTCCTCAGGGCTAGGGGTGCAGCTCAGTGGCAGTATACGCCTATCTGGTAGGAGTTAAGGTCATGAGTTCAATCTCCCATGCCACAAAAAAAAAAAAAATACTAACTTCTCAGACTATAGGCTTGGTAATTACAGCAGTGTCATTCCCATTTTATACATGAGGAAACCAAAGCACCAAGAGACGTCTTACTTACCCAAGGTCACTTAGTGAGTGGCAAAACAAGGGCTCAGAACTGAACCAGTCGGATTCCAGAGCCTGTGCTCGGAGACACACCGTCTAACACTGCTCCCCACATTATCCCACAATAGTCTCACTGGTGTTAATAGGCACACTTGAACAAATAAATCTAAGTGGGTCACCTCAGAAGATGCTGCCCACCGAAGGGTGTCTACACTCTTTCTTCAGATGGCACTACTACTCCAAACATCCCTGTTGAACTACATAATCTAAGGGCTCTTGATCTGAAAATGAAAGTACCTTCAGACCCTAAATCTTATGACTTTAAATATCTTTAACATGACAAAAGCTGACCATTGAAGCATGGATTTGATTTCTCGACATCACTAAAAAAAAAACACGAAAAGCAAATTCAAAGATACACAATGTCTGATGGAGGCAGAGATTTTTTTTTAAATAAAAATTCAGCGTTTGGCACTGAAAATGATCTCATCACTCATCTCTGAAGCCGATTCCAAACATGAGTTCTTATGTTTTGCGCAATGGTTGGATCACCAGAGCCAAGGTGACTATTTTGAAGGGCAATACTCATCTGGAAGCACAGGTTCTACTTGATTTTTAAAAATCAGCCTACTAGTCATACTCAGAAAACACACTGTCCCTTCACTATCAATAAAAATATTCATATGACCGGAACAACTATCCTGAAGCATGCAGTTTTTCTTTCTGCAGCAGAAGTAATTGCTTTAATTTTTTTCAGCTTTATTTTTTATGAAGTGGTTTATATACATCCATCCATATAAAATAAATATCATAATCAGTGCCTAATGAAGCATTTAGCTGTATCATAAAAGACATCGTACAAGACAATAATATATATGCAAAATATACACAGAATACCCTCACAAAGGATAAAGGCACACACAAATACTACAGGGCTATGACTATTTAAAATACTACATTTTTACATATGATGAGCTCCTTTGTTCAATAAAACTGTCCTTTTTCAACAAAGAAAATATTCTGCAAATTCAGAAGGATTTACAGACTTTTTTTTAAAAACCAGGCATTAACGCAGATCAGCACAATTTCACATAACCAACCTCTCTGCTTGAACTGGACTCCCCACACCTTACTGAAGCCACAGTTCCCCTGCATAAACTCCCACTCCGTCACCCCCTACACACACCCAACTCCCCACCAACCTCACAGGGGTTCCTGGGCTGGTCCATGGAATCTGATGACATCACTCTCTCTTCCTTCCTGGAATTCTAAGCCCTGCTGCTCTCCCCTTGCACACTGCTACCATCTCCATGGCAACCTCACCTCCTCCTGCTTCCCTATTGGCTTCATGGAGCAGGATACACAAAAAGGTTTTCCGTTCTCCCCCTACTGCCTGCCCCCAAAAAATGATGCTTTCAACAGGAACCTGAGCTAAATTTAGCTACTTAGTACTGAAAGTCCTCTGCCTAGGATAACAGGGAGAAATTACCTCCTTTCTACATTCTACCTTCCCTCAACCCCACCGCAAAGTCATTGCTTCACCTCCTTCTGCCCAGCCCTCACCCCAAAAGCAAGTGGTGATGTGCACCAAGCCTTTAAAACAGCCCAGATGCTTGTCTCCACATAAGGCCGATGCAGAGACTCTCACACCTCCTCCAGGAGGGGGAGGGTAGGAAAGGAGGGAAGGAAGACACAAAAAGAAAAGTATGAACAAAGCTGCTGAGACACTTCACGTGCCAAACAGTCCTCTGATTCCTTCTGTACCAAGCCAAGAAGCAGAAATGCCATGCTTAGAGAAAGAACAAAATATACACAGAAATATACATATATAATAATATATATAAAGTATACACAGAAATACCCTAGTATAGTCGTAAGATATCTACCCTCTTAGATGATAGGATTTCACTGATCTGCCTGATAGGATTTCCTCCATCAGGAAAAGAAAAATAGGAAGGAAAGTGAGACAGAAAAACCAAACACTTCTCTAACCAAATACACAACATGGAACCACAAGCTCTGGGGCCAATTTTTCCATCCGAGAGACTGACCTACTACATAAATTGGCAAGTCCTCACATACTGCATTTAAAACTCAGTGCCTGCACAAAGATTTAGAAGAACTGCTGACAAGACTAATGTAGTTTAGGTTAGATTCCTGAACTAAGGGATTGAATATATACAGGAAAAAACTGACATTAATTCTTATGAGTACCATCAAATTTTAAATCCACAATGAAAGAACACAAACTTCCAGAAAATCACCTTTTTATAATCATAGATATGCTACACAGTGTGCATCATTTCTTGAAACATAACCAATTCTATAAACGTTTCTACTTCTGGTAAAAACCTAGCAATATTCACCTCAAACACCAGCCAACCCATGACTAGTACTCAGTTTTGGAGCAGGCCCTTTTTCATTCTTTTCTTTTCTTTTTTTTGTTTGAAAAAGGGTCTCATTATGTAGTTCACGCTGGCCTTGGACCCACCATGTGATGCCCCTGCCTCAACCTCCTTAGTGCTGGGATTACAGGCGTCTGCCAGCGCACCTGGCTCCCTTTTCTTCCTTTAATCCAAACTCTCATTTTGAAGTTGCTACTCACTCTCCCTAAACGAGAGCCTCATTTTCTAGCTCAGCTACCCACTTCAGGGTCCAGGGAAATAATTCTTTCTCAGAGCCATATTTGCTGGATACTGCGTGGTCAGCCCAGCTGCTATGTCCTATATGACTCTGAAGGGCAAAGTATCAATTGTAACCAAGTAGGAAAGACTCCAAGCAGGTCAGAGCCTTGTAGAGGGAAAGAGAGTAGATAAAATAAGACACACCCAAGAATACAGTGTTTGGAATTTCCAAAGCAAAGACTCAACTCTAGGGCACCAACTTCCCAAGGAAAAAAAAATAAAATGAAAGGAAAATAACTAGTTTAGTCGTAAGATATAGTCATCTGCCCTGAACAGAGTGTAAATAATGCAAAACAATTAATAAAATCAAAATGCCCCACCAGTGAATACATAGGCATCCACAAAATGCTCCATAACTGACATGGAAAACACCAAAGGATACATTCTATGCTGTGCTGATAAACAACAAGCCCACATTCCACTGGGCAGGGTGGTACAGAATATGATTAGCCCACCTTGGGATATCTGCTTTCTTATTTCACTCCATGCCAACTCTAACAAACCAGTCCCCGTATAAGACCGCTCCTCCATACATCACTGTCAGATGGCCCCACAGGCTAACTGCAATGAACGCTGTTCTTCTGAAGGGTCTTTGTAACACTCAAAAACAGTCAGTTACTTTTCCCCAGTGATGACCCTTCCAGCGCTTCAATGATAACTAACGGCAGCTGCAGCATGCATGCTACAGGTTTGTCACGGCCTTATTGTATCTGGGAAAACTAAGCAGTTATCACTATAAAATCTATCAACAAAAGTCTGAGTTGAGTGGATAGTTGTAATTAAAGTTCTATTTATTCTTTCATTTAAATATACATTAAAGGTACATATTATATGTCAGGGGTTTATATCGGTTATCATTTATTTCTGAGAAAATAAAAAAACAGTAAGTAGTATATATTCCTATCTCTACTTTGCAAAAAGAGAAAAGAGTTCTGCAGATGTCAACATGACCATGGTTTATGTAGCTCATTTTTTTAAAGCCAGGATTCAACCCCAGGTCTGTTCAAATTCCAAAGCTTATGCATTTTTCTACTTGGTCTCCCACTGACAGATAAAGTTGGAAAGAAACATCTGGAAATTATTTTGCACCTGCATTCTCTATCATCAATGAAATGTAAGTTGTTTAACATGAAGGTCAAACTCAAAGTTTTTACATATTCCTATCAGTATTATACACTAAGCAAGTATTCAACACTTACTAATTTATTACTCTAATCCTATGATTCTAAACTTACGGACAAATGGTAATAATTCTATGCAGATCTTTTTAAATTAAAATTGGCTTGAGATGTTACATGCTGAAATGACAAAAATTCAGGTAACATTCTACAATCTAATTTTATAAGACTTGAGATTTTAAAATTTATCACAGCCATAAAGGCCCAGCAATAATGTCCTAATGCATATGCAGTCCTCCTGGGCTTGTCTGCTCTGTGTTCCCTGATGTAGGAAATTGAATCAAAGTCCCTGCACATGCTAAGTAAGCATGAGCTCTGAGACACATCCCCAGCCCCTCATCTGTTGGTTTAATCTACAAACCCTGATGCAATCAGGAACTATACCTTAGATTTATAATTTCTACATTCTACATAAAGAATCAGAGCATTTCTCTAGGGATTCCACTAAAATTAAATCAGCTGATTAGAGGACCATGATAAAGAGGCCAAGGTCATGTGTCTGACATTCATATGAACCAGTTAGTATCATTCTCTCCTACAGCAACAGTATCTACTCCATTGTAAACATACCCCCTTGAGTTTACTGAGGAGTTAATATAAACTATTGGGATTTCCAGGGCAGGGGGACATTTTAAGGCACACATGTACTGTGTCAAACATTATAATTAGCTTTTATTCTTTGGGAAACAAGAATTGTCTTTCAGAAAAACAATGCCCCATCAATCATACTTTGTTTCAACATTTCCTGAGCATCTACTGAGTGCTGGTCTATGGTCTCAAAAGGCTGGTACCGAAGGACAGACACCTGTGATTTGCAACAGAGCAGAGGTACAGAGTGCACTGGGAGTAGTCAGAGAAGAACCAACAGCTCTAAGAGGCAACACAGAAACTGAACAGCATGTGTTAGCATCAAGATGAAGGCAAGAGCATCCGAGGACAAAGACATACGAAGCTGTGATCATCGGACAGCACAGCAAATTCAGGCACAAACACCTGAAATTCAAGCATTTTATGAAAGCCAAATTGAGAAATGACTGAAATGATCAATTTACAGAAGACGAGACCACAATTCTTACATCAGATTAGATTTTCCTAAGACATATTTCAAGTTAATAAAGGGTGAAAACATTTTAAGACCATGCAGAGATTTCTTCTCTTTATACTCTCCTTGATAAGAATAAAGACCAATGCCTGTCATCCCAGCACTCGGGAGGCAGAGCAGGAGGATTGCTGAGTTCGAGTTTGCCTGGGCTACATAGTGAGCTCAGGGCCAGCCTGAACTACAAAGCGAGACCCTGTCTCAAAAAAAAAAAAAAAAGGAATAAAGACCACCAACCAAAATAAGGTAAATCTTCAGAAACGGAAGGTTCAGAAGAAAACCCTCAGCAAAAAGGTTCTTTTTGTCTAAAAAGCAAAAGCCGTATTTGCTCCCTTGTGAAGGAGTGAGCATTTTCTTACAGTTCTCAGAACTCATTTAAAAAGTGATCCATGGAGATTATTAATCAATGCTCTTTTCCTACAGCTATTTAAAACCATGTTGAGCCTGTGGTGGTGTATGCCTGCAATACCAGCTATGTGGGAGGTTGAGGAACAGGACTGCAAGTACCCAGCCAGCATGGGCACCTGAGCAAGACTCTGTATCAAAATAAAAACTAGCTGGGCATGGCGGCATGCAGACACGTATAATCCTAGCACTCAGGGAAGCCGAAGCTGGAGAATTTACAAGTTCAAGTTTTGCTCAAGCAACTCAGCAAGACCTATCTCAAAATTTAAAAAAAAAAAAATACAAAGGTCTGGAATGTAGTTCATGGAAGACTGATCCTGAATTTGATACCCAGTTTTGGAGAAAAAAGGAAGAGCGCTTGCCCACCATGGCGAAGGCTGTGGATTCAACTCTCACTATAACAAAAACAAAACAAAACCTGTGTTGATTTTTTTTTTTTTGAGACTCAGTCTTGCTCTGTAATTCAGGCTGGCCTCAAACTCACTATGTAGTCCAGACTGGTTCCCTCGCAGCAATTCTCCTGCCTCAGCCTCCTGAGTGCTAGGATTACAGGTGTGTATCACCAGGCCCAGCTAGGATTTTTTGCTTGTTTTTGTTTTGAGACAGGGTCTCACTTGTAACTGAGCCTAGCCCTGAACTTGCTATGTAGCCCAGGCAAACCTCGAACTCAGCAATCCTCCTGCCTCTGCCTCCCAAGTGCTGGAATTACAGGTGTGAGCCACCACGCCCGGCCCAGCTAGTTTTTGTTTTGTTTTGTTTTAGACAGGGTCTCGTTTTGTAGTTCAGGCTGGCCCTCAGCTCACTATGTAGCCCAGACAAGTCTCGAACTCAGCAATCCTCCTGCCTCTGCCTCCCAAGTGCTGGGATTATAGGCGTGAGCCACCACGCCTGGCTAGGCCCAGCTAGTTTTTAAAAACTCCATCTCTACACAACACCTGAACACATACAGACACAAATGTATCAGCTTGACAAGCAAGGGACCATACAAGGAGGAGCACAAAGCTGTTTATGAGCTATAGCAACCACAGAAAAAAAGTGGAATTTTTTAAGGAAACTTTTATTGAAGCATACTAGGTGAACATTCCACTGCCTAGCTACATCCCCAACCCTTTTTATTTTACAGGATGTCACTAAACTGGCTGGCCTACCCTTAAACTTGTAATCCTCCTTCTTCAAACTCCCCAGTAGCTGACATTATAGGCAACTTTTTGTTTTAGTAGTGTCTTTTAGTGAAAAGACTTTCTAAACTTAATGGAGTCAGTTTATCATCATTTGTTCTTAGAGTTACTGGTTGTATACCAGTACATCATGAAAATACTTCTATGTTTTATTCTAGAAATTTTAATAAAATAGCACTTAATATATACAATTCCTAAGAATATTGTATATGCACATATAAAATACACAAGTCAAGCTCCCACCACATAAGTCAAATGGCTCAAATAATCTGTGAATAAGTTTATACTATATGAAATCCATCAAACCTTTATCAACTGGCAGGACTGTGGTAGGTGCTAGAAGACTTTAAAATACTTGAATATTAGCTATAACTGAGATACGGCTTAGAGCACCTCCTAAGGGTTTATACGTTAGAGGCTTGTCCCTCGGGATGTGGTGCCGAGGGGACAGGGCTTCTGAGGGGTAGGTCACAGCACGAGGCCACTGCGGCGCTGAGGGTGTACTGGTGTACAGGAAGGGATGCTGGTAATTCCAACGGCACTAAAACAGTCTCTCTCAAGTCCAAGTTGCTACAAGAGCAAGCCCAGCCTCTCAAGCACATTCTGGTCTCCTTCCTGTCTGGATTTCTCCTTCCCACGTGTGTTCCCACCACTGTGACATGCCGTCCACCATGAAGTGACGATGCAGCCACAGCGCCCCTTGCCAGAGCCAATACTGTGCTGTTTGGACTTTCCCTAAGTATGAATTAATACATAGTTTTCCTTTGTAATTATCCAGCCTCAGGTATTTCATTATAGGAATGAAAAACAAATATGTTAACTGTAGCTGACAGCATGACACTCAAAACATTCGTTATATTGAGCATTTAAATAAAACAAGATTTGGGTATCAAAACTCCAAAATAATACATAATTTTCCACCACCCTCAGCTATTCAAATAAATTTCTTTCAAGAAAGACCCGCATTATTACTGCTACTGCTTCTTAAATATATTTACTTAAAAACCACATCACTTAGCACATTTTTAAAGAATATGAATGATATTACAAATCTAGTGTTTTCTAGCAAAAAGAAGTAACAGAATCTAGAAATTATGTAATTTTTCCCAAAATAAAAATAATCTAGGTCATTCTAGCTCGAAAAGAGGAGGAAAAGGCAAATATGAATACACACACACACATGATTTTACACACTCTCACAAACCTATAATTTCTTCCTAAATATTTTCCAACTTTCTCTTTTGCTTAACCATTTCTTGCTGGACTCAAGGATAAAAGCTTAGGCTTTTAAAAAGCCAATCTTAAGAAAAGATCCCAGTAAATTGGAGATAAAACATATATGACTCCTTTTTATAACAGATAAATTTAGGGTCAATTCAAAATAAAAAGTTGAAAGAACAGTCATTCAACTAATTTAAGTATGTAGGAAGTTTTAAAGCAAACAGTATTATGAGTTTCATTATTTTATTTCATCATAACCCTCAAAATAGACTTATGTTCCTCAACAAAACATTCAGAACAGGAGGGAAAAAACCAAGTCTGCTAATTTCAGGGGTCAAGGTGAACCCAACGCTTTAACAGCCTAAACTTCCAAGCCTAAAATACATTTTCTAAAATAAAGGAGAATCCATTAGCGAAGCTTAAAGGAAAAGAAGAAAGAAAAAAAGGCAAAGGCTTCAGAATTAAAGCTCTTTATCAGGAAAATTTTCAGTCAGGCCTCTGACCCAAAATAACAGGCAAAGGCTTGGCCAGGATTTAATATACTGGCATCATGAATACAATGCCAAAAACAAACTTAGTCCTTGCCCCTAGGAAGTTCAGCCAAACTGAGAGAAAAGACATTACACCAAGTAAATCGCTACAAATGACGATAAACACTAAAAATAATAATAATGAATCCTCAGAGTCATCGCAACTAAAGATAACTGATACACCTGTCACTTCCGACTATTTTCTCCCAAGGTCTCCTGCTGTCTCCACCTTTAACCTATGCCCCACATTCTGCTCAAGCAAATCAGTACATTTCAGGATACAACCTAAATTCAGATTTACAAAGAGGGTGCCTCTTGCACAAAGCGCCTCAGAGCATTTGACAAACGTCGGTCCCCACGTTAGGCGGAGCTTTAAAGAAGGCGGGTGGGACTGCAAGAGGCGCCTGGGCAGGTCTCCTTCCACGCTGCCCTGAAAGTCGAGGAGAGAGGTCTGTCAGCTCTGGACCAGAGCCTCTGCCTTCCTGCCACTTCAGAAACTGCTTTTATACAAGTGCATGGGAATCTTCAATTACTTCCAATGAGAACTTAAATTTTTTAAAATAAAAAATCTGTTGGGGGCTTGAAGTTTCTCTATAAACAGTTACTAAATGCTTTGCCACCTTCATTTCTCCAATATTAGCTTTATATATATCAGAGACAGAAAATTAAGGTAGCTAAAAAGAGAACAATAATAGACATGTAAAATTATTTTTAAAATCTTTTTAATGACTACATTTCCCTTAGCAAAGGTTCTGAGAAAGGCCTGGGACTTACATGTGTGGAAGAATGTTAACACCTTTGGACCCAGAATTTAATGGGTTGAATCTGTCTGATACTAGCTGTATAATGCTGGAGAAGTACAGCTTTCTTCTCTGCAAATGGAAACATGGCCACCTATCCTAGAATTCCAATAAATTAAATGAGAACTTGCAAGTTTGGTACTTAGCAAATAATAGCACAAAAATACAAAAAGACTTCATCCACTTTGGCTTCTTCAGAGCTATTCAAAAGGAGGTTTAATAAAAGTAATAAGGTCCTACTGCTAAACTGAGGATTTTATTATCAGCAGTTGATGGTTATAAACACTAGTAACCCTCTTTCAGCACAATGCTAGATTACTAAACCTCAACTCTAAGAAGGATGACCACCTGACTTGCCTTAGGCTATCTCAGTTTCAGATACTTTCACCTATTATTTCTACTAACATCAAAATATCCCAGAAATTTACCTATCTCAGTTACCAAATCACATTTCCCAGACAACTTCACTACCTAGAAACAGCATAGAAATTTGCTATCAGATAATATATTTCCCATGACTCAAGATAACATAATCATGTTTACAAGTGCTCAAAAGGAACAATAAAAGTATGGACAGGTCAGGAAAACAAAGCAGTGCTGCTGAAAGCTTTATACCTACCTAGCATATTTTAACTTGGTCTATCCTAGTAAATTCACATTTATGTAACACTATCAACAACAGAATGGATCAGAATGAAATTGCAAAGACTCATATGAACCCCTAGGATGACAGAATTTCTGCAATAAGCAGCTAGATCCAGAAAGCTGAAAGTTCATATCAAGCATACCCTCAGTCTAGTAGGCATCTGAACCAAATTAGAAGGTCAAGTATATACATAATGTATACGGTACAGTCTAGAGGATCTAAAAGAGCAATTCATGGTGCCTGCAGCTGAGCAACACCACAGAAAAACTTTTAAACAGTGCAGAGGGCCTGAGATACACTGCACAGCTGGGAGGACAGCCACACTGAATCCCTATTGGCCCAGCAGGCCTGCTCCCTTAGCAAGGGTGCTGTGGGATATGAGTAAAAAATACCTTTCTCTCCCGCTGGGTATAAACAGTCACCCCTTGGCACATAGCCAGACACAGCCAGCGACACCCAATTTGCAGTGTAGGTAAACTATACCCACACTATATTTAAAAGTGCCAAGATTTTTAAAAAATAAAGAGTAGTGTGGTTTTCAAGTCTGTTTCATATTCTCAAGTTTCCAGTAACTATTTCCAGCCAACACCTCTGAGGTCCAGAAATACTGTATGGTCATTCCTTCCTTCTTCTCTGCTCCCATCCCATAGGAAATGCGTGTGCGTGCGTGTGTGTGTGTGTGTGTGCGCGCGCGCCTGTAAAATGTTCTGCTGTGTCCCTCAAAAGAAATGGAGAAGAGATTAGAGAAGAAAGGAATCTTAAAGAGCAGGAAAATAGGGAAAGGAAAGGGGCAATTTCGCAGAAGGCAGTGCGAAGAGAGTGTGGGATTGGCCGTGCCTTAGGCCTAGCAGCAAGGCTGTTTCTGATTAGGTGAGTCCAACTGCAGAGCTGCACAGGAAGTGCCCAGGGGCCTACTTGGTCAGCCCCAGCCCAGCACACTGAAAACCTTTGTACTGTAATAAGCGCATCTGGAATCAGTTAGGATCGGGCTCCTACTAGGCCTAGAGGGGGAGGGGGCCGCTAAACTCACCCTTCCTGCCTGCAAGCTTTCTCCAGCCTTCCCTCCGAGCCACCATTCAAAGCGCGTAGAAATTCTCTATCTCTCCTCCAGTCCCCACAAAGGAAACACTCATACAAGGACATAAAGCATTCAGAGTCAGCATTACGGTATTCATGTAACTCAAATCTTTTCTCATACTTAGGCTTTCTTCAGAAGTATATTTTTAGAAATTCAAAATTACCTACTTTTTTAAAAAGATTTAAATGAAGCATACACTTTATGAAACTTTTGTCCTCTTCTAAATCATGCAAAACTAGGGAAAAAAGAAATTCCAGCATAGTTCTAACATTCAAAAGGGAAGTATTTTTCCACTCAATAATCCTGTTAAATTGCCAACATTTGTTTCCACAGGAAATCGATTTTTACTGATGTTTTCTATTAAAATGTGGCCTCTCAGCCAGGCATGTCGGCACACATCTGCAACCCCAATTACTTGGGAGGATGAAGCAGGAGGATCACAAGTTTGACATCAGCCTGGGCAATGAAGTAAGGTCATGTCTCAAAACAAAATTGAAAGGGCAGGACATGTGGCTCAGTGCTATACACAAGGCACTGAGTTCAATGCCCCGTATTGAGGGAGAGGGTGGAAGGAAGAAAAGGGGAAAAGGGGGGAGAGAAAGGGGAGCTCAGAGGTGAACGCTTCTCTGGTAGCATGGCCAATGTTCAGGACTAAGACCAGAGACCTAGACAATAGCGTCAGCCTTTCCTGAACCTTCCTGGGTCTCCATCTTTCCCGCGGGAAAATGTGGAGGTGAGGCAGATTCTTTCCAGCACCCACTCCTTGGATTCCACATACTTAACAAAACAAGCAAGTACATACAACACGAGCCATCGATGTTATCACTTTAAAGCAGTGTTCTATTGCCGCCAGAGACTGCAGGGAACAGCCAGCGCTGTGTGTGCGGAAGGAAGGGACAGCGCTCGTCTGTTCATCCAGGTGTCGCACCAGCACAGGGAGTATTTAACTGACAAATAAGCTACTGAAATATTCCATTATTTGTGCTCAGTTTAAAAGCTTATTTATGTAATTGGTTCAATATTTATTCTCTGGGGAACATAAAAAAAAGAAACTGCCTGTCCTCAGAAATTTATAATCTACAGGAAAGACACGAGGATGCTCAGAAGTAATTTTAGTTCAAGACAACATTTTGTATACATGGGCTCCACACTTGCAATTCAGTCAACCACAAAATGGAAATTTTTTAAAAACGTGTATGAACATATACAAATTTGTATCACTGTCCCCTAAACAATACGGTATAGCAGTTATTTACATAGCATTTGCATTGTAGTAGGCATTATGAGTAATTAGAGGTCACTGAAGACTGAGCAGGTTAAAGCAAACACTCTGCCACCTCAAATAAAGGAGCTGGGCATCGGGGGAGTGTGGGACCCCGGGGTCCTGAACCGATCCCCCTTGGCTCTCAGGGGACTACTACGTTGCCTTGTAATTATAAAGTCTTGCGGAAACCCCATGACTAATTTGTCCATAAGGCTTCCTGATGGTCAACAAATCTTAGAATGCTTTCTAGTAGCTTTGTTCTTTGGTTAAACTGTTAGAAGGTTTTAATAAATCTGAAAATTATGATTCATTATGAAGTGTAAAAGCTTGTGCTAAAAACCATCTAAATTTACCAAAGGAACCAATAAATGTTAAGCAAGTAGTTTACCGCCACAGAGAGAAGATGAAAGTCTCCCCAGAGTGGGGCACTGAAACCACCTCCACAGGGCCCTACGGGGTTCACCCTTAGCAGGGACCAAATCTCGATCTTACGCTGGGATCTAGGAATTAAGACCAGTCAAAGGAGTACAAAGCTTGAGATCAGAACTGTCAATTGCAGCACTCTTGGTCTCAGACACAACTAAATGGCAGAAACTGCCAAAGACCACACGTAGTTTGGCAGGAGATCCAGACACACAATATCCACCCTGATCTCAAGTCAATGTGATCGATGTTGTCATCACAACTAAAACTATCTAGTTCTTAGAAGCCTGTTTTATCATTTCTCATCTAAAAGCAGAGAAAATAAATCCTCTACAGACTGAGACATCTTCTTAATTTCATGTGCTAAGAACCCTGGAGGAGTGGACTCTTTTTTCCTGGCCAAGGTATGCAGTGCCCTCTTCTGAGTTATCAACTTCCTAAAAACATATTCTACTCAGTGAATTAACCTCTTCCCTACACTGGCAAGATTTCAAAGGAAGTCAGACAGAAGCAAGAATCTGTGAGGTGGGGTTCTAGAAAGAGGAGGGTCACAATTCCCTATGGAATATAGAAAGGTGAACTGGAGACAGCGCACATGTAGGGTCCAGCCTCCTCCTCCTCCTGAAACCTTAGTACACTTCAAAATGGGTCCAGAGAACTTGGCAGCTTAGCTGGCTTCCAAGCTAGCCTGAGAAAAACTGGCCTGGTCAGGACCCTTCCTGGCAAACAGCCGGGGAGGGGCCAATCCAAACCCTTCATCCTGCCAAGGAACTTCAGACTTCTCCTTAGAGGGAAATCACTTCAAGGTGCATGTTTGTGCGTGCAGGGGGAATGAAAGAAAAAGAGCGTTAACATTTTCTAAACTTTTAATTTCAGTTTACTTAATCCTATGAATCAGTGCCCTGTACTTGTTCTGTACACTACCACCAGCACTACCACTGAGGGCGCTACAAAGCAAAGTAGGCCTTGACCACAGAACACAGGGCGTCCCCCTTCCCTTATGGCAACTGCTAAGGTGCGAGTTCCCCCAAAGACTCCTCTCCTGGGCCTCAGCGCTCCCTCCACCGGACCCTCACTCCAAGACACTGACAGACCCCGCAGCCCAGGCGCTAACGTGCACTGCGCTGCTAGAGTTATCCCCAAAGTTGGGCTGCAGCATGGTAGAAAGACTTCTCTGTCTGGCTGTGAGAAGCAACCCAGTCCTTTTAATTTTCCAATCCATCAAATAATATACTAAAATGAATTACTAGAAAATTGTAATTTTTTTAAAAAGCCAAAGGCATACACAAAATAGCTGAAACTTATTACTAGATTTCACACTTATAGAATTACTCTGTCAAATTGCTATAGAAGTTTTCAAATGCTTTCAATTTCTATACCTATCTTGTTTGAATTGGTAATGAACAATGAGTGGAATAATGCCAGTCTACAAGTGACACTTTAATTAGCACTGGTACAGTGAAAAGAAAACAAGATGTAAAACCATACAATCCTAGGGGTAGACCCCAGCTGAATCACTTCCTAGTCACATGCCCTTAGAAATACCATTTCTCTGAATCTTAATTTCTACATTTATAAATAGGAGTGTAATGTCACCAAATACTCTCCAAGGTTATGAAAGAATTCAGAAAATGTAAAGGCAAGAAGCCAACAAGTGGCTGATTGAGACTATGAATCCAATAAAATTGTAACTATCATGAGGTTTTGCAGGTATTGCCTTTCATCAGTCTGTGTTAATACAAAGGCAATTCTAACGCTAGCAAATCCTAACCCTGGTAGTTTTCTGGGGTGGGTTTGTGCTTTTGTGTTTTGTAGTACAAGAAGTTAAACTCAGTGCCTTCACACTGAATTATACCTCCAACCATTTGCTAAAAGATTTTTTCTTTCAACTGTAACACAAGGTGAGGCTAAATTGACCAAACTGGACTTAATCTTGGGATCCTCCTGTCTCAACCTCCCAGAGTGCTGGAATTACAAGCATATGACACCACATCCAGCTGGAAGTGTACATTTTCATAGTTAACACTAACTGGCAAAATCCAGATCTGTGATCTTTTATGGTCTTTGGAATCTTTTCCATTTTGGTCTCAGGAAAAACCAAATTTCCTTCTTTGCCAAAAATTAATTTTCCTTTGACTTCTAGAAGTCTCTCTTTCACCCAAGATACACTCCAGTTGTATTTCTACTCAAACTACTACTAGTTCAATCACTAATTCTACTATTGCTACAGTTTTGTTATTACTATTTTACTAAATATTGGCCAGGAGAATATTTATAAATTATCTAAGTGATACAAAGAACAACAAAGTTCTACGGTATTAGAATTCTAGTACTTCCTCTATCTCCCATACTCCTCACATTTTGCTGAGACCCTCCTTCACTATTGTCCTTAAAGATCTGAATATAACTCCTGTCCTTCCTGAGCCATATACTCCTCTACATATCACATCTCACTAAGGTCATATCTTACCCATGAAATGAAGAAGTAGAATGACGTGGTTAACACTCTTTACAGCTTGATTCACTCCAAGCTCAATACTTCCAACGCACCTCACTTTAAGTCTTCTTGCTCCACTCATACTCTCTACTTTTCCATCTTGAATAATTTTTTTTTTTTTGAGACAAGGTCTTGCTTTGTAGTTCAGGCTGGCTCTGAGCTCATTATGTGGCCCAGGCAAACCTTGAACTCACATCAATCCTCCTGCCTCTGCCTTCCAAGTGCTAGGATTATAGGCATGAGCCTCCACACCCAGCACTGTGGTGTGTGGTACTGACTGCTGGTGGACATGAGTCACCACACCTGGCCTTATGGTAGGTGGTACCTGGGATCGAACTCCAGACCTTGCACTTGCAAGGCAGATGCCAGCTCTATCTTGAACAATTTTAGGACTCATTCTCCCACCTCTGATCTTGGAATATTCTATTAAATCTTCCCACTAAAAACCCCAGCCAGGGCTACTACCATCACTCCTTTTTTTTTGAGACAGGGTCTTGCTTTGTAGTTCAGGCTGGCACTGAGCTCACTATGTAGCCCAGGCAAGCCTGGAACTCAGCAATCCTCTTGTCTCTGCCTCCCGAGTGCTGGGATGACAGGCGTGAGCCACCACGCCCGGCACTGTGGTATGTGGTATTTGATGGCTGGTGGGAGTGAGTCTCCACACCCAGTATCATATGTGGTTACCGGGAATCGAACTCAAGACCTTGCACTTGCGAGGCAGGCGCCGGAACCACTGAGCTAACCCTCCGGCCCATCACTCCTTTTTTTTGTTTTTTTGTTTTTGAGACAGGGTCTTGCTTTGTAGTTCAGGCTGGCCCTAAACTTACTATGTAGCCCAGGCCAGCCTCAAACTCACAGCAAAGCAACCCTCCTACTTCTGCCTCCCGGTGCTGGAATTACAGGCATGAACTACCATGCCCGGCACTGCAGTATGTGGTACCAGGATCAAACTCAGGACCTTGAGTTTGTGAGGCAGACGCCAGAACCTGCTGAGCTAAATCCCTGGCCCCATCACTCATTTTTCTTCCACTTCATCCTTTCTTCTTTTTCTCAAGTACCCTGCAGTCACTGGGGAGAGGCAATTCCATTTTATCCTCCAACATTTCCAACTCTCCCCCTGCCTAGATTCTTCCTCTCATAAGTATTTTCCTTGGGGAGCAACATTATAAGAGCTATATGGAAACCCCAAAAACATCCAAGCTAACATTTTTATATACTAAAAAAGCTACATTTATAATTTAAAATTACTACAGAATTGGAGAAAGCATTTCTAAATACATATCTGAAAATGAGATGGTAACTGGAAAAGAGAAAGAATTTTCAAAAGAATTGCAGTAAGGAAACAAAAATCCCAATTTAAAAAAAGAGCTCAGTGGAAAAGCATCTGCCTAACATGTGTGAGTCTCTGGGTTCAATTTCCAGTAAAAAGAAAATAGAGAGAGAGAAAGCGAAAGATTAAACAAACTCATCAAGAGGTACAGATGCCAAATATATAAATGAAAAGATGCTCAAATCATTACTATTTAGGAAAATACAGATTAGGACCATGAAGATATACCATTATATACCTACTGAAATGAGTCTAATTTTTTTTAAATCTAAAAATACCTGATAGTGAAAAGAATAGACACATTCACTGCTCATGGGAATCTAACATGGTACTACCACTCTGGAAAACTATTTGATAGCTTCTCATTAAGGTAAACATACATTTACCACAGAACCTAGCAACTTCATCCCTAGGGATTTACCTATGATAAATAAAGACATACATTTACACAAAAGTATACAGAAACATTTACTAAAAGCTTCATTCAAAACTGGCAAAAGGAAAACCCAAATGTTTATCAACTAGTGAATGGACAAGGAAATTGTGGTGTGAGATTAAATAAATACTCAACAATGAAAAAGGCATGGGTTATTAACAATAGACAGAGCAGCATGGATGAAACTGTGCAGGAGTAGGCAGATATCATTAACCTCCAGACTGGAAGCACTGAGAAGAGCACACTATCATTTCTATAGTATTCCTGCCACAGAGAATAGACTCAACTCTCTGAAAGGGTCAAGGATCTGGAAGGAAGGAAAAGACTGAGGACCTGTTTCAGGCTGAAGAAGTCCGAAGAGACACGTCATGTAAATGCAACACACGTTTCTACAAGATGTAGGACCACAGAGGAAAAGAGACATTATTGGGACAACCAACAAAATATTAATAGGGTTCGGAGCAAATGGTACCAATATTGATTTGGGAAGGTATATATTAGTTATACAGAAAGTCCTATTTTGGAAGATTACATGTGGAGGTGATAGGAGTGAAGAAGTTTCACTTCTGTAGGTGGTTCTCATAAAAAGTTCAGAAAAGAGACCTAGGAGTGGTAGCACCTATGATTCCAGCACTCAGAAAGCTGAGGCAGAAGGATCACCAGGAGTTCAAGGCCAGCCTAGGTTACATAGTGAGAAAGAAAAGGTTCCAAAAAGGAATACTGATAAAGAGCCTATATGTCTATATACATATAGAGATAGAGACACAGAGACACAGAGACAGACACAGAGAAAGGGCAAAGCAATAGATGCAATAAAATACTACCTGGGGAGGGCCGGAGGGTTAGCTCAGTGGTTCTGGCGCCTGCCTCGCAAGCACAAGGACCTGAGTTTGATCCCCAATAACCACATATAATGCTGGGCGTGGAGACACGCCCACCAATAATCAACACCGCATACCACAATGCCGGACGTGGTGGCTCACGCC
>PVIC010029315.1:0-22622 GCA_004025085.1 Thryonomys swinderianus
TTTTTTTTTTTTTTTTTGAGACAGGGTCTCGCTTTGCAGTTCAGGCTGGCCCTGAGCTCACTATGTAGCCCACGCAAGCCTCGAACTCAGCAATCCTCCCGTCTCTGCCTCCCGAGTGCTGGGATTATAGGCGTGAGCCACCACACCTGGCCCTCTTCTTCTTCTTTTTAACAGAAGACATACTGTGGTTATCTGAGGCACTTCTAAAACTTCCCTGAAACATTATGGGGACTCAACTAAATTTTGCAGATTGGACTGTGTTTTCTATTTTTATGTCTGAGAAACACAGATAACTGAGAAATTAATGAACCCTTTTTTACACATTCAGCTGAATGTAAAGGAGACAGAAATATAGGAAAGAAAAAAAGAATAAAAACAGAGAATAATGAGTATGGAGGCAAGGGTTGTCAATATGAACTAAATGTTTACATTCTTAATGTTCTTCTTCTTCCTCTTAAATGTGTATATAAAGGTAGGTGCGGTAGTATTTGAGCTAAATCCCTGGCCCCAAATGTGTATATCAAATAATCAACTCAGTGAGATTGAAATTTATTTAATTACCTAACTTATCGACTATAACACCAGAGCTTTCTTTCCTGAGCACAACTGTACTTATTCAGTCTTTGTATATAGCAGCTATAGGCTTTTTAGGCTTAAAAAAGAGTATCCATTTTCAAGTAGCATATGCCACATCTGTTGTGAGTATTTTTGAAGTCTCCATGATTCTTCATTTTGTAAGTGCTATGAAATATTAATTATAAAGATCCATTTGTAACATAAGCAATATCATGCAGACATTAATGTGCTTTTTCTGTAACTTTTCCTATTAGGTACCTTTGCACTAGTCTACCTAAGGCATCCATCTATCTCAGTGATTAAGATATTCAAATAATTTTCAACTTTTGGTGGGCAAAATAGGATTGCACAGCAAATCAATAGCTTTACAAGCCAGGCTTTTGTCCTGAGGAAAGATTTCCTGAACCCCTTTAGTTCCCTCTGTCGCCATATTCACAGGAGAGTTCCTGGTACTCCTGTTAATTTGCTATCAATCAGATGCAAAGCCAAGTTGAGTGCCTAGGCCTTGTCACGCCATGGCGCTCAGGCAGGGCCTGGATGAAGGACACTACAGTGTGAGGAACTCTTCCTTCCAGCCTCGGGATATTAGGAGAAGACGAAGGGCCAGGACCCAGGCTTTTCCGTGTATCCTCTGGATGTCTGTTGTTTGGGCGTGGTGAGCAGTGCAGCAGGCCTGCTAGTGAGGAGGGTCCTACCACGATGGAAAAGGCCGCGTTTCCCTCGTCCTCTACCATCTCCGAGCTGACCTAGGTGGTGCTCAGATCCGAATAACTCTGGTGGCTTTAGCGCGATCACTGACTAGGTCTGATAGTTCTTCGGACCCATCCCTGTTTTCTTTGCGGTGCAGCGTGGGGTATAATTTAATCGCTTTCCAGAAGGGTGCGGTGCGGGTGGGGAAGGCGCCCTGGGCAGCGGCTGACCAGTGGGCGCTCCGAGGCGGGCCAGCGGGATCCCAAGGCAAACCTCAGAGCCGTCTGGAGTGCGAGCTTAAGGCCTTCGGCGTGCACAGAAGCCATTCGCAGCGCCATCACCAGAGCCAAGAAAATTAAACTCAGATGTCACAGTCCTGGGCTGGAAGTTCTGCACTGGAGTTCTGCAGCCCTTAAGGAGATAGCAGGGCCCACGCACGGACAGGAGGGTGCAAAGAGAGCGGGGGACCCCGAGTCCCCGGCAGCTCACAGCCGCTTCACATGGCCCCGCTTACCTTTCATCATTTGTGGAATAAAAAAGAGAGGAGGTGAGATTATCTCAGAACAAGAGGATTCTTGGCCTTCCTTCAACTGAGTGTCACCGAAAGGAAACAGTTTTTCTTCATCAGTCATTGTATGGAAGACCCATTCGTCCTTTTTAAAAGAACTGAGTATAGTGGTACATTTTATATGTAATTATGATCACATCCAGCGCTGGGAAACTGTACCCGTACATGGTACATGCTGATTTTCATTTTTTCCCATTCTTCTGCCTCCCACATGCATAAGCTGTGTTTCCATGTTATTTTGTTTTAACTGGCAAATGTTTTCTTTCCCTTTTTTACTTTCCCTGTGAAGATTTTCTTCCTATTTCACGACACCTGTCATATATCCTGGACCTCATTTACATCTTCAGTTTCTCATACTAGAGAAACGATACGGTATTTACACATCTGTAAGTCTCGGTGGACTACAGCTGTCTCCTTGTGACTAGAAAATATTTGAATTACTGGATTTGATGAAACTGCAGTTGTCTCTTCAGATAATTTTTTGCCTGCTTAATTAGGGGAAGGGTGGGGAGGAAAGAGGGAAGATCGCGTTGGCGAAGGACGCACGCAGACACTACAGCTGGCTCTGCGTTCCCCAAAGGTACTGTGATTTCATGTTTTCTACTCCTACATATTCATGTTCTTTAATATATTTGCTTTCTTTCTTTTCTTTTTCATTTTGTTTTTGAGACTGGGTCCTGCTTCGTAGTTCAGGGTGGCTCTGAGCTCACTATGTAGCCCAGGCAAGCCTTGAACTCAGCGATCCTCCTGTCTCTGCCTCCCGAGTGCTGGGATGACAGGCATGAGTCACCATGCCCCGCTGTATTTGCTTTTGTAACCATAAAGGTGGGGAGCTCCAGTCCCTGCCAAATCCTCTTTGTCCTATTTCTGTGGTTTTCTAGGCTCCCTTCACCCCCTCCTGCTGCTGACACCCTGAGCTAGGTGTCTGAGCCTCACCTGACTGACTTCTGTCTTCATGACTTCCCACTGTGTTCAGACTACACACTATTGCTGTGAGGTGCTTACCTAAAACACTGTGCCCCCGGCTATCTCCCTGCTCCCGAGTCCTCCCTAAATAATGAGTTCTGGGTTAATCTACTCAAGATTTGAAATTTTCTCGATTAAGGCCCCGGTTCACCGAGGGGTCCTTGTGGGATTCCCAGCACAGTGTGTCCCTCCGTTTCACCCTTGCACTGACTTTACCTTCCGGAAGGACTTTGCTTTCTTCTTAACCTGCACAGGCCCTGAGACTGGGCCAATTAAAAGTTCCGGCAGGGCCGGGGATTTATCTCAGTGGTTCCGGTGTCTGCCTGGCAAGGGCAAGACCTGAGTTTGATCCCTGGTACCGCATACCACAATCCCAGGTGTGGTGGCTCACGCCTGTCATCCCAGCTCTCAGGAGGCAGAGGCAGGAAGATTGCTGAGTTTCAGGCTTGCCTGTGCTACATAGTGAGCTCAGGGCCAGCCTGAGCTGCAGAACGAGACCCTGTCAAAAAAATAAATAAATAAAGTTCAGTGCAAATGCTACCTGTTTCAGAGAGTCTTTTCTGACACAGGCAAAAATCACTTTTCTCATCTCCTCTGGGCTGTGTTTGTATGTCTATAGCAGGGCCGTCCTGCCCTTCACAGTGCCGTGATTATGACAGATGTGCAAAATATTATGGCTTTTGTGAGGGAACAGAGGGAGACAGTAGATCTTTCCCACCGCAGCACCTAATTAGTAACTTTGAACGGCTTTGGATTACTTGCTCTGCACGGACACTGGGTGATTTTTAAGAGGAACACATTAGACAAAAATATTTCCTCATGCTGTGTCACACATCTATAAATATTGTTGCTGATAAGTTAAACAGAAACGTGTGAAAAGCCATTGTAAACTCTAATAGCTGGAGCCTGTTCCAAGGCCTATAAATACCTGGAGAGGATTCTTGAGGGTTGAGCAGTAGTTTTAACAGAACAGTCTGTTCCACATAGATGATATAAACACGTGGTTTTAAAGATTCAAAATTAGTATCTTGTTTGTAGTTTTCTACCTTCTGATTTTAGCAAATTCTTTATTTTCCAACTACTTAAAAAGAAACCAATGAAAACTTACACAGATGATTTTGATATTGTGGTCCTCTGTAGGCTTTCTTCCCCCAGTAGAATATTTTCTTCCTCTGAATTGTCTTGGGTAATATTCATTTCGATGAAGATGTTTTCAGTATAATTAATGTCACATAACCTCAGAGTGGGGAAGTAGTATTGGTTTTAGCATGTTGATATTGTTTAATTTTCCATCTCTAATATGTATTTGAAATGTGGACTTTCTCACTGATTTTTGTCTCCATTATCTATATCTGAGGAATGGTGTATATTTTGGACCCAAATAGTGCTTTCTTTCTTTTTAATTCTTGTCTTTGTGGAACAGGAACGTTGCAATGGCAAATGAAGTAGAATTTTTTTTTCTTTTTTTTTGAGACAGGGTCTCGCTTTGTAGTTCAGGCTGGCCGTCAGCTCACTATGGTGCCCAGGCAAGCCTCAAACTCAGCAATCCTCCTGTCTCTGCCTCCCGAGTGCTGGGATGACAGGCGTGAGCCACCACGCCCTGCACTGTGGTATGTGGTATAGATTGCTGGTGGATGAGTCACCACGCCCAGCATTGTATGTGGTCACCGGGATTGAACTCAGGACCTCACACTGGCGAGGCAGGCGCTGGAACCACTGAGCTAAATCTCTGGCCTGAAGCAGAACTTTTTTATGCCCTTATAAACTAGAAAGAGTCAATAAACAGAATACATCTCCATTAGAGCCTTGAGTGTTCTGTTCAACTTAATCCTTGTGTTTGAGGGACATCTTGAATCTAGGGGACCTATTTAAGGAAAAAGAAATATTTATTTTCCCTTTTAATAATGCTCTCCAACTCTTTTTCCTCCAAAAAAGTTTTGAAAGGTGAAACTTGGCTAACTAATCTGAGAATTATAAAATGAACCCAGAAAACAAAACCTGTGGACATTGAGGAAGAAACCAGTTAAAAAAAAGTCTTTATTTGGTACATTGTATATGCACAGCATGATCACACTCAATATTGGGAATTGGAACCAGTATGTGTTATGATGTAATTCGCATTTATTCCCATTCCCCTACCCATCCCCCACCCCTCCACCCCGTAGATACATAAGATTTGTTTCCCTTTTTTAAAATAACCATCACATTTTTACTTTACCCCTCACCACTCACCTCTCCATCACAGGAAGAAACCAGTTTTAATCAGTGGTTCAGGACGAGCCAGCCTACAAGTACTATTACATGTGAGCAGACCGAAGAACTCCGGGAAGGGGCCCATCACACAGAAATGTGTGCATGTGAGTGTTTTTAGAGATGAACTGGGCCACCGGACTAGGGCGAGGTGCGCAGAACCCAAACCCAGCGGGCACTGCGCCTGCTCTTTGTGCCCCAGGGTCGGCGCAAGCGCGGGGCTGCTTCGTGACGCCTCTGCTTCTCTCTCCTCTCTGGCACCCAGTGATTGACAGCCCGTCGCGTCTTGTCCCTCTCCACTCGGCCTACATGCACAAGGTGACTGTTTCTTGGGCTGCATGAGTGGGTATGTTTATTTGGTAGAACTGATGAGCCTTGAACGCGTAAAAGCCCTACTGAGTGATACAAAACACAATCATTTTCAAATTCAGTAATTTTACAGCCTATTAAAAGTCTCTTTAGAGAAATCATCGTGTATCTTATGAAGCTAAAAAATCCAGTGTGTTCGTATGAGAGCATGTTCCATCTTATTCTTTTGAGTTTCCATTTTATGAAAATGACTCACCAGCCAGGGATGCGTTTCCAAAGCAAATATTATAGACTGATACTCTGTAGTGTTTCTGTTGCATGATTAGTTTAGATATCTTCCCCCATGTCACATTTTGATAATTAGTTGTTTGCTTTCTGAAATTTAGATTCTAATGTACTCTAAATCTAGCTAGGAGGAAATCTAAGTTGAAATGATAAACATTGGATCTCATACAACAATTAAATTGCCTTTAAAAAGATGGCTTGCCTGTCTGTTTAACATGTTTCATTGAAACTGTTGCAGTGGTATGTAATTTTAATGTAAAATAACCTCTTTGCAGGAAACCGAGCCTGCTGCCGGATCTTTAAATTTTCAGTGTCTGTTGTCATAGCAACTAGAACTGACTCTGGTACCCACTGTGTTCAACATAAATTAATTTAAAGACATACCATTTGAAACAGTTTAGTCAATTTTAAGTATGTATCTGGCTATGCTTCAGATTTCAATGCTATTTTACATTTGAAATGTCATTAAATGTGTTTCTCTTATGCTAATTAGACTTATTTATAGAATTTAATGCCTTAAATATGATCTTAGAAAGATGCTGGAACACTGGTTATTGAATTGCTTGTGAGATGTGAGCTTTTAATAATGTAGAGGTATGTTCTTTTCTTAAAACATAGGGATGTTACTGTTTGCCCTGCCAAGACACATTGGCGTCATCTGAATGTATAGGGTTGGTGTCACCCAAGTGCATTCTGAGCCTGCATCAGTTATTCAAAGACCCCTCAGGCACTACGCTGTGATCTCGGGGGAGGAACGGGCTGGCTGATGCTCTTCTGTCACTTTTTGTACCCGATCAATCCCTATCACCTTGGGGAGATAGGAATTTTCTCGTTGAATAATTCTAACCACATGTAAACTATTTTCTTGTAACCTGTGAGGCTTTAGGTTTCCCAGGTAGATATAGTTGAGGTGGAGAAGGAAGCAAGATGTACATAGCTATTTTATTGCAGTTCAAACTCATTCTACTTTCCATTTTGGACCATCTTTTTTTGTTTTTGACAGATATTACTACTGAATCTGTTCCCTGACTGTTTTACTTCTTCATATTTTCTTCTTATTAAAGTGGAGTTAGACCATATATTGTGATAGATGCCAAAGTTACAAATGTATCCTTTGTATCCTTTGTAAAGGATACAAATAGCAACTTAGAATGGGGAAAAATTTCTAATATTTTATAGTAGTTTTAATTTGTCTGATAAAGATATTATACCCTATTTCTTAGAAATACCTTTGGTTTTTCACAGTGCTTTTGAGATTTACATCATGTTTTCTGATCAGAGGCAATATTATGACTATACAAAAATAAAATGCAATATTTAAACATTTCTTCTCCCCCCCCAAAAAGTAGTGTTCTCTGGAATGTGTTCACTTCCTCTGATCCATCTCATGTCAACTTGAAATCGTTCAAACCATAATCCTTCACTTTGGGATTTAAATTTTAGAGTAGCTGGTAGGATTTCAGGAACACTGCCTTCACATTGCTTCTGAAATTAGACTGCACACTGTACATTAAATATTTAGGTCTTTAGTTAGACACATAAAGCTAAGCCACTATATCAGCCTAAGGTTTACTCGCATGAATTGTTTTCTTCCCTGCAGATACTGATAGGAACTAGAGCAAGACATTTAAGGAGGGACAGGAATCTGCTGTAGCTCTATGTGACTCATCGGTGCCTACAGACAGGCTCGTTAATAGAACAGCAAAGACCACACAACCGAAATCCCCTTTCCAGGAGGAAATTTACTCATTATATATATATATGAAGTTTGAAATTTTCTTTGTTTGAAATAAATCCTTCAAGGATCTGTCTGTAAAGAGTATGTCATTAATCATTCTGCTAAATTTTTTGTTGATTACCATAAATAAATTTGGAAATTTATCAGTACACTCATCTGAAAAAAATAGATTTTTTTAAAAAAGAAAGAGAACTATTTCCTTAATACATGTATACATTGGAATTAAAAATAATCATAATTTAGTGTGATAATTTGACCTATAATTCAGGGCTTGATTTGAGGGGAATCTGATACAGTTTTTAATGACCTGGTGGAAGTTACAGTTAAAGAAAAGAATATACTAGGAAGTTTCTGAGTTGAGAGGCTATTTTCTTCAAATTACTCTTACTTCCATCCTGAGAAGCTTAAATTTGACACAGTGAGAGATTCAGATAGTTGGGGAAAAGGACTCATTTTTCAGAAGCAATATCCAAGGCCCAACATGACAGCTACACATTTCTTTAACCTGAGAACCCCATAATAACAGCTGTAAATGAAATACCAGACCTGTCTAAATTGCATAGTCATAAATAAAACAAAACATTGGGTATTCATAATTTTTTGAAAAGTACCCCTTACTCTTTGTGTTTTATTCAGCTTTGGCCACCCATGTATCTAGGGGGGATCAAAGTCTGCTAGGTAAGAAATACAAAGGCAGATATTAATCACTTGCTTTTCCATGTAATATTATCAAGCAACATCATGGCAAACCGCTTGTCTTAGGAGACGATTTCCCAAATTTTCTTTCTTCTGCCTCTGACAACTCAATATTCAGGTCGTAGGATCCTACTCGCGGCATTCTTCTGTAGAACAGAAATAGTTCTCTTCTGTCTTTGACAAAGGAGGCAAAAGCTAGTTCTTAGTAAGAGAAAGGGAAGGATGTGGGCTACAGAAATGAAAGGCACACTTTCCTAACCTGACAATTTTGTTAGCGATTGCAGAGAAAGCAGGAAGGCTTTTCTCTGAGTAAAGATTGCAGGACTTTGAGGCAAACTAGAGCCCATTAGCGGAATTAAGAGTAAAGTGGGAAGGAGAGGAGAGGAAAGGTGTTATCCTGTTACCTTCTTTGGACCTGAAAAAGTAGTCACCTCTTGGAGACCGGTGATCAGTGCAACTCTCAGTGGTGAGGAGTCTCAAGAAGCCCTAGAGGCCAGAGTGGAGTTAACACATTTAACTTAATGCTTGTAAGACATAAAATACATTAACAAAAATCTCACTATATTTTTCTATAAATGTATCTTTAAATGAGTTAAAGCTCATGTTGATGTATCTAGTTGAGGCATGTCATTACGGAGAATTAATTTTCTCTATCTTTAATTTAAAAGCTTAATGGGACAAATGGACCCAGCGCATCTGTTCTAGCAGCAAAGACTGGGACTGAACAAGTACATCCAGAGGCTGCAGGAAGATGTGATGGATACTAGGGTGTGAGGAAGAGTGGAAACTGAGGGGAGATACACCCACGACAGATGTGAGTTTCAGTGAACACAAACCAGCTGTGAGTCTCAAATGTGCAGCTGCTCTCAGGTAGACAAGAGGCATCGTCACCAAGCTCATAGGACCCTGTGCTAAGGATCTGGATCCCTCGGTTAATCTCCCAAGACAACCTTCTGTGTCTAGTACACATGTAAGCATCAACCTCAAGGGAAGATTGAACAATGCTAAGTGCAGAAATGATATCTGTTTTGATTGGACTAAGTTTGAAATGAAACATAAATAAGCAGGCAAACTAATAGATATCCACCCACAAATGTGTATTTTCCTCTCTGGGTCACAATTACACGGTTGAGGTCACTGAATGCTGTCCCAAGCACATGGGTGGTTCAGTTTATTTTTATCCTCATGTCTCCCTTTGTATATGTTTTCCCTTTGGATGATTTCTTTTGACTGTCTTTAGTTTTACTGATCTTTTCTTTTACAGCATCTACACCTAAATGAATTTTACCAGAAGAATTTTTTTTTTTTTGCTGAGGATTTGTATTTCATTTCAAAATAGTCATTTCTTTTAAAAGAGTTACCATGTTCCCTGAAATTCTCTTTACCCATTGTACTTAATTTTTCATTCAGATTTTCTCATGTATTTATCGTGGTTATTCTGAAGTGGCCCATTAATTCTAACACCTAGTAAATATTTGTCTATTAGCATTTTTCTCTTGACCATAATCATGTTTTCTCTATTTGCTGGTATGTCTAGTCATTTTTATTGCATATTGGATATTGTATTGGTATGCTACAGAAATTTCATTTAATTATCTTCCTTCAGAGAGTGTAATATGTTTTAGCCATCAGGGTGTTAAATATTAGTGAATCACACAGTCCTAATTTGTCATTTTTTATTCTCAAATCTATTTCTTCTGGGATTTTAATGAAATTCTGGGGTATTTATCAAACCACTTTAAATTGTGAGAGATTCATTGACTCTTGTCTTCTAATCTCAGTCCACAAAGCTGAACTAGTCCAGGTTCTGAATGGGGTTGTACACAGACTTGGGGAGATACTTTCTAGAATTTATCCCTTTACATCCAACCATTCTAGAGGCTCCTGGTTTTGTCCTCTGATTCTGCAAGCTGATCATACCTTGTTTCAGTTCTATCTACCTTGGGCTCTGCTCTGAGGATGTCATTGAAGAAAAGCATGTGCATTTGGATTTCTACTGGTGTTTTTCTTTTTTCAAAGATTATGACAGTTTTATCACCTCTCAGTGTCTTCAACAGCACTTTTTAACCCAGTTAAGCTTCTAATTGCTATCAGCAGGAAGGATAATGTGATGGAAGCTACTGGGCCATTATTGAAAGCCAGAATTCCTAAAGTGGGAATGATCATCCCCATAGAAACCATGAGGGGATGGTAAGAGATAAGGCTTGAAATAAAAACAAAAGCTTAAACAAAATGCAAGGCTTTGTGCTTTTTCAAAGAGGCCGACATTTTTCCTAAGTATTATTAGGATATCGGATAATTTGAAGCAAAGCAGTTATTCAATTTTATTTAAAGATCTAGTGGAAATTCTACATAAAAATATAGCTAATTATAGTACTGGTAGCACTACATGGAAACAGAAGGTACATAATAATATTAGATGGCATTTATTACCACAACATGTTTGTCTGAGGCAGTAACATGGCAAAACATCATAGTAGAGAAACATATGAATGTTTATGCAGGCAAAGATATTTATTAACTGACATAAATAAACACCTAGCTATGGCTGTAAAATCTGAGATGTACTGATAACAGGTATAGTTCCTCATTCCATTTATTTGTCACTCCTAGAAAAGTCTCTATTTCTCTTGTAGGTACTATGGCTACAACAGTGAGCAATACATTATTTTTGATAAACGTGAGACAAATATATGTCACATTTTGACACACACCTTTGATGTAGCCCGAATAAAATAAGAGATTTACTTTCTCGAGATCTAACTGAGCACTTCTTTAGCTTCATTTACTATTGATCAAATTTTAACCTCAGGTTATATAAAAAAAATACATGGTAGAAAGAACTCTTTAATCTGTGGATACAGCATGACACTAAACATTCCTTTTAATTTGAGTTCCAATTTGACTAACTCCATCACCACTTTTATGTTACCAAAGATTATCTCTGACAGCATGGACTACTTTACTTTTTTCTGGCAAATTGATGAGCTAGGATTGTAATTTATCTGTTAATGCCTTGGTCTCACTACAGAGACTAAAAATGACCTAAATTGAGAAGAAATCCTGCTGTCAATTCTGTAATAAAAACCTTGTGCTGCTAAAGAAAAACCCTAAAATGTGTGTGTGTGTGTGTGTGTGTATGCACAGCTCAAAAGCCAAGAGTCAAGTAATAAAAGTAAAAGGAATATTTACAGATCTGTTCCATGCAAATCTATTCTCATGTGTCAGGGAGTCTTGCTTAACTGTCTTATTTCAGAGCCAGCTTTTGGCTCAGTTCTGAGTAAACAGTGTACATTCATGTGGGAGCAATGAGGAGGAACTGTAGCATCTGGTGTGGCTTTAAAAATAACTTCCTACTTATATAACTGAGATGTCACCAAAGATCAATGAGATCTTTCAAGGCTGAGACCTGAGGAAATAGTTCCTCTGGAAGCCGTTGATTCATGTAACACTGTTATATTGAAAGAAAAACATTCCTACCCAAGAAGCAGATGTGAACGGACCACGGCCCCAGAGTCATAACTCTGGGTTACTGAGATCCAAGTTTGTGTTCTCTGCTTCATTTACAATCATTAAGAGCTTTTCACTTTTAATTACTTCTTTATTGATCTCATACCACACATTTCTTCTCATCTGTACAAAATGTCAACTTAAGTGAAGAGAGCAGGTTTGCTTTCACAATCAAGCTGCCTGCTTAGTTCCAACACAGAGTGGTGTCTGCCAGTTAACTGCTTCTGGATCACAATGGTGTTCATGATGCTGATGCTTCTGAGATGAAATCACTCTATTGCTTTAGGAGCTGAGCACTGTGCCGCTTTTGAAATATGATATCATAGGACTATTTTTAAGTTCTTGTCATGGGGAGCTGTAGAACAGGTTGAAATGAAGATTTGTTTGTGGCCCAAATGAAAAAAAAAATTCATCTTGGTTCTCTTTTAGAATTTCTTTGGAGGATATTTTTCTGGAACAAGAACCATGTTAGTTCACGGAAAGTACTCCTTGAAGAATTCTAAGCTTTGGCACTTGATAAGGAATATTTACTATCTATAATAAGAGCTTAATAATTATTAAATTATACATTTAACATATAGTAAGCCAAAGTTTAGTGATGGATCCTCATTAAAAAATCTTACATAATAATATTTGGGGAATGGATAGGATTAAAAATGGGTACCCAGATTTTTGGCAAATTATAAAGACATACCTAGGACTTAGCCCTTATTGTCCTCCTCTCTCCAAGGCTGTCTGTTCTCAATAGCATATACACTTTCTACTCTTACGCAGTGAGCCTGAGATTCAGGGGACACTGACTGGACAAACATCCCCAAAAAGATTTGTAGAGGTCTCACCTGTGCACATCAAAAATGCAGAGCGAAAAGGAAAAGAGAGAGTGAAGGCTGAAGTGATACCCAACATACATTTAAAATATGCTATTTTGTCATCAGGCCATTAGCAGTCGATTTAGTTGTTGTGGTTGTTTGTAATAATTTCCATCTCTTTGGAATTCAATGAAAATAATTTGTGTATCCTAATTGGCCATCTTCGCCTTATTTCTTTGAATTATGCAAATTTTAGTCATTCATATACCCTGAAGAATCAAATCACTGTGCTAATAAAAACAGGCTGCATGTGCTTAGATCACAAATTCTACCCTTGTGTGCTGCAAGAGACATTGTTGGTCTCCTAAATTAGATTAAATGTTATAAATAATTTTTTCATAGGAAAGGAAATAGATCCTGAAGAAGTGTTAGAAAATCATCATACAGTATGGAAAAGAAAGTGGCAAGGAGCTATAGAATACCTACTGGGGGTAAGCTTGGAAAACTTCTTTCACACCCCATCTCTCTTCTAAGAGACCTCAAATACTAGTAATTTATTTTTGTGTTCTTTATTTGTTACACCCCTAATGTGTAGCTAGAATTCTGATTGATCAATACAAACACGGCTAATGCTGTGACCTGTTCCACTTTAATGTTTAAGTCAGTACAGAAATTTAATGTTAAAGAGGAAAATGGCTATGCAAATGCCCTATGATTGAGTTCCCTCCCAGTTCTCTTAGAAATTGATAACTGTGAAATTATGGAAATATTTGTTAGTCATCTATTGAAGCTGATCATAAGATTGTGTTTTGAAACTTAACTACTAGGAAATGACTAGAAATAACTTCGTCACTAAATTGCATGTGAGAACTGAAATTTTCCATGCTGACCCAATGCCAACTTTTGTATGGCCTTCTCTTCATTCAGAGCAGGCTGTATTTTTGTTTCATCTTTCCCATGATTGTCTGATGTCTGCTCCCAAAGCAATCCTCCAAACCTTCTAAATCAATATTCTATATTCTTGATGTGCACAAAGACTTCTAGGTTACTTTGAATCCCTGTCTTTCAATTTGTGCTTTTATGGAAACAAAAATAGGGGACACAATGAATTATTTCTTTACATCATATTATTCTTTTATTTTTTCTTTCTGTTGACAAGTTGCTATCTCAGAAAATACAATAGAATGTTCAAAGTCAGACCAAACCCCTATATTCACATTGATAATTTCTTTCTGAATATTCCTTCCATCTTTCAAGGTGTAAAGGGCATTCTGGTTGAATGCTGATGAGTGCAGAGACTCGTCAGCGTTACTGGTGTGATTTGATAGTCTGTCTCCTCGGTTCCTATCCTAGAAGTAGATTTTATTTGTGCTCTGAGTGGGCAACACTGTCCTAGCTGTGATAATGTCCTTACAGAAGCCCCTGGCTCTTGAGAGGAATATTCTTCTATGAGAAGAAATGCTCTTTTCGGAGAGTCCAGACCCAGCCACAAGCCTGAGTGGTGTTTGATTCATCACATCAAAAACTTCAGCAGCACCTGTGTGTATTGGGCAAGTAGAAGGTGAGAACACTGTAGTATTTAAGTCTCTAGCCTGTGTGCTTCTATGCTAAAAAGAGACAAGACCAGGACCCAGAAATGAGTAAAGGCAAAGTGCAGTGCTTCCAGAGAGTGAATCTCAAAGTGCAGCCAGAATGAGAGTCACCGGGAGAGCTTGTTAGAACAGAATTCTGAGGTTGCGATTCTGTGAGTTCAGTGCCCAAGTAGAGAACTGGAATTTAACAAGCGCCCGTGTCTTGCTGGTGTTGAGATCCACGGACCACGATTTGAGCAGTTTTTCTCTGAAGGAGTGACTTTCACCTTTTGGCAGGTCTCAAAATCAACTCGTGTTTCTTATATGCAGATTCGTAAGTCATACTCCAAGGATTTCTCAAAGCATAGATTTGTAAGTCACGCCCCAAGAATTCAGGCTCATGAGTTCTGGGCCAAGGCCCAACAACTTGCAGTCTTAGTTTCCAGGTCATGATCCTGCTGCCAGCGCCTGCCCATGCTTTGAGAACTGCAGCTCTGAAGCAGGAGGGACACTGTGGTTTTCACACTGTGTGGGAGTTCAAGGGGCTTCTCGGTAGGGGCTTCGGAGCTCAGTCAGTATAGAGACAGACTGAGCTGACTCAGTACTCCAAGCGTAGCAGAGACATTAAAGTGCTGACAATACAAAGGATTGCTGGAGACATCTGGAGAAACTGCATTTTGTTCTATCTCAAAGAACAGGATGATTTCACTTGCCTCTTAGTTTATAAAACTGAGAACAGTGAACACATAGTTTTCCAAGCCTGACTTGGATTATGTGTAGATGACTTGCCTTCTGAGGAGTCCCAGAACAGGATAAGAAGAAAAAGACAGCGTGAGATGCTTATCCCCAGTGAGGGACTGAGTAGGTGGGCCAGAGCCACCTTGAGTAGCCGAGAGGAAGGAGGACATTTGTCTGTGATATTGTAATGAGAAGGTTATATTCAACACTCTCCCAAAGAACCTCATTTTCCACTTTTGAAGTATAACATTTGCCCTTGTCTCTTTTTACCAAAATGTGGAGGCAGAAGTATTTTACTGCATCTCAGGAGAGCTACTCTTAGAAAACTTCAAAGCAAATCTCTTCCCTTGGAAGTAATCTATTCAGATGCAATTCAATTCCATCTTGGAAAAAAATGTCCCCAGAGGAATTCTACCCAAATTCCCCAATGGAATAAAACATTTTTTTTTTTTAGTTAAAAACGATGGCTGGGAATCAGCCCACCACGGAGACGCTCACATAGAGGAGGTGGTGAGTAATACCGTAGGCTCTCCTGAATGGTCTCTTAGTAATGCCCCACCCCCCACCCACCACAGTTTTTCTTTTTTCCGACCCTGAGAATTCTAGCTAACATTCTGGATAAGAATATGCTAGATTTCTTAAGGACACTGAAGCAGAGGAAAGGTAATTAAATACGAGCTTTGAGTCTGATGCATGAGGATTACATTCATAGGTACCATTTACCTATCCACCAGTTTTCATCAGGTCAGACTTTCTCTTTCCCTCAGGCCAAATACTGTATTTTACAGAAAATTCAGGGGGCAAGTTAAACGGTTTGCCAAGTGTTCTTCCTTGTTGGAATGTAGGTACATATCATTACCATTGTTAGCTTTTAGAAGAAAACATAATTATAATTAGATTTCACCTATAATTTTTTTTCAGAAGACATGCTAACTACAACTTAAATAAATTTGCTTAATATCAGTGGTTTTTCTTTCCCAGGTTAGGATCTTTCTTGCTAAATTGAGATGTGAAATTTAGGAAGTAGAGAGCTAATATTCTGCTTCCTAAAGCATGCCTTGAAAGTAATTGCTTGAATCATATGTGCTGCTATTAAAATGATGATGATCCCGCCTCTGGGTTCATTACTCTTTTGGAAGGAAATGAATGTGAACAACATCGTATTGGACCTCTTTTTAATGATCCAAGAGGAAGAAAATGTCATTAGATAAATACCAAG
Source organism: Thryonomys swinderianus (assembly GCA_004025085.1). Taxonomy (NCBI): domain Eukaryota; kingdom Metazoa; phylum Chordata; class Mammalia; order Rodentia; family Thryonomyidae; genus Thryonomys; species Thryonomys swinderianus. The sequence goes on from PVIC010029315.1 coordinate 15,926, forward strand.
AAATAATCAGTAAAACGAAGTGAGAGCAGTATTGTATAAAGTTAATACGATTTGCATTAAAAACACCGTCCACTTTAATTAACAAATATTTGTAGAATGCATATATTATATTTCAGAGGCTGATGATACAAGAATGAATAAAACGTTGTTGCTCTTGTCAGTGACTCCCAGTGCGGACAGGTAATTCATGCAGAAATAGGAGGTAGAACGTGGCAGCAGAGGATGCGTAGAATTTGGAACCAAACAGATGTTGGGAAAAATCAAGGTTCTTGCTTTAACTTCGTGACTCTAAGTAGGCATTTTGCTCTTCCTAAAAATCTTTTGTTTTAGTGCGTCTGGAACAAAGTAGGCATTCACTAAGTGGAAGCAATAGCAATATTGTCTATAAGGTATAGAATTAACGGAGCAGAGAGAATAGTTCTGAGGGGATTGATTGACCCAGGTAGGCTTCAAAGAAGAGAATGCCTCCAAAGGACTTTGATAAAAGAATAGGAGTTTACCAGAGAGACAACACATGTGAAAGGGTTCCAGATAGACATAACAGTACTTTCAAAGGCGTAAGAAGTGGGAATGCTAAGGGTGGTAACAGGTTTAATAATGTTGTCTATATTTGTTATAGTCCTATCACTATAAAAAATACTTAAGGTAATCAACTTATAATGGAAAGCAAGCTTATATTGGATCACAGTTCTAGGGGTTTTAATCTGTGATGAGTTGACCCTCCGGCAGCACAGGGGAGGGGAAAAACACTCACCCCATGGCTCAGAAATGAAAAAGAGAGCAGGGAGCCTCGATCTCCTTCAAGAACATGCGTTCGGGGACGGAGGCAAAGCTTCCTCTGCGACCCACCTCTGCGTGGCTCCACTGCCCCACGGTCCCGCGCCGCTGGGAGCCAGGCCCTCAGCGCAGGAGCCACCGTGGGAGACTCAGAGTCACACTGCTGTGTAGTTGTCGTCATTTTGTGCAAGGTGAATTGAGATGAAGCAGGACAAGAGGCAAGGGCCGGCTGCTTTACTCTGGTAAGAAATTTGGACTTGATCCTTTCGATAAGGAAAATGTGCACGATTTTGGTGACTGCCGGAGCCTGCCGGCAATCAGCGCCTGAGTCAGGGGGTGAGGATGAAGAAAACACAAGACAGACAAAGGTGGGATCGGGAGGACCTCTCAGTCAGTACCGAGCAGGCGCCGTGTTTATCGATCAGGCTATATTTATACTGATTTAGAAGGGTAACATGACATCAGTAATGTTTACTATTGTCTTTACATTTATCATTTGGTTGGTAGAAACAAAAACAGGTAGTCAAGAAATCAGTACATTTCTGAGGAATCAGAACAGAAACAAAAAAAAAATGGTAACCATCAACAAGATGATCATAAGTCTGGAATCAGTTTCCCAAAATGTCAAACTACTATTTTCTTAAATCTTTTCCCTAACTCTAACTTTCTTGTACTATTTTCTATTAATGTTTAACTTTTAATAGAATAAGACCAGAAGAATAAGTACATCCATCATATAGTTAATTAATTCTGCTAAATCTATTGAATTCTGCCCTAACCTACATAGAAACTAGAAGGAAAACAACACATTGCTAACTTGAGAGACAATGGTCAGCAGGCCCAGCACAGGAATAGGGGGATTTTCCTGGGGCCAGGACACAGTTTCTGGCGGTCACCCAGGGCAGCTCCTTGTTAGAGCAGATCCTCTGGTATATTCAGGGCAGCACCATAAAGTGCAGACCCCCAACTCAGGAGTTATTCCCCAAAACCCCAGGCATAAATGCCTGGTCCAATTACACCATGCTGAGTCACTTCCCACAGGTGACACACTGTCTGTGTCTTTTTGTTTTATTTTTATGTGCATTGTGTATGATTTGAAAGTAGAGACATTTCACTTAAACCCCCATGTCTAGATCCCCTTGAGAAACTGCTATAAGGAATCACGGCGATAATTGGACAGGGTAGGTGTGGCTGCCTTGGGGAATAGGTGTGTGGTCTACTTCCAGGGAATGAAGAAACTTGGAGGGATGGGCCAGAGGATTAGCTCAGTGGTTCCAGCACCTGCCTCTCAAGCTCAAGGTCCTGAGTTCGATCCCCGGAAACCACATACCAGCAATCAATACCACATACTACAGTGCCGGGCGTGGTGGCTCACGCCTGTAATCCCAGCACTCGGGAGGCAGAGGCAGGAGGATTGCTGAGTTCGAAGCTTGCCTAGGCTACATAGTGAGCTCAGAGCCAGCCTGAACTACAAAGCGAGACCCTGTCTCAAAAAAACCCAAAAAACAAAACAAAAAACTTGGAGGGTTTTGAGCCTCTGTGGTAAGATATGTGGGACTGTCCTTATCTCTCCTCACTGCCTTTGAGGGAAATGTGGGCAAGAATTGAGAAAGGGTAACTGAACCCTTACAAAGCTAGGTTAATGGGAGAAGTATTTTTAATGTTATTCACCTCGATAAGGGGAATGATACACTTTTTAAGATAAATCAATCACTACAATAGAAGGAGAATGAATTTCATATATAAATGTAGTAACATTGGCTGGACATTAACGTTTGCAAGATAGTGGATTTTTTTTTAATAAAGGAAAACAGAAAAATAAAATCAAGCCACAGTGGAAAGTAGACAAACTCAATGTCTCTTTGTTCTTCTTCTCCTCAAAAACAGATATGCCCTTTCTCCTCTGAGCGAGCTATACAGGTAGATTTCCAACTCAAAACAGCAGCTGTAACATGAGACCATGAAGGTCTTGAGATTTCTGGGATGCACAAATAGAGATGTCAAATTGTCATATTCTCAATGACGAAAGACTTTGGCCCTAACATCTGTGGAATGGGTTGGGAACCAGGGCTTCTCAAAGTATATCTTATTTTTTGTGGTACCGGGGATCAAACTTGGGCCCTTGTGCATTCAAGGTTGGTGCGGTACCACTTGAGCTAAATCCCCAGCCCTCTCATAGCATATCTTTAGACAAGCAAGAACTAAGAAGAGACCAGAGGCCTAATTTCTGGTAGAAGCTCTGCCATCCTAGAAGAGAGAACAGGAAGAGGAAGTATATACTCCACATTCAGAGGAGGTAGAAAAAGGACAGCAAGAGGAAAGGGGAGAACCCAGGCAGAGAGTGTGATTGGAAGGATTATCCACAGGGAGACAGATTGAGCTCCTGGGAGAGAGTCCTATCACTCACTTGCAAGAGTGAGAAGTAGATAAAACAAGGGTCGCACAGCTATTCAAAGGCCTTCCTGACCTTCGTTCCCATTCTGGATACATTATCAAGACCTATGTGGAGGTCCTTTGGTATCTCATTCATTTGGTTTACTAGTGGGAATAAAGGATAAGTGGCACCCCTGGACCCCAGAACCCCAGACACTTACACCTTTCCTGTGGGGGACCTGGCAGCAAACAGAGCCAATTCATGACCCACACGACCTGGAATAAACCAGTGCTTTGCTAAGCACCTCCCCCCTGCAGCACTGCGATTGCTCCCCGCGCTGAAGGCTGTGTGCTTCTGCAACACGTAGCTCCATCCAAGTGAAGTCCAGCATTAGAGTTCAAAGCGGGAGGCGGGGAGCCAGCCGGGAGTCATGTGTAAGAACTAGAAAAAGAGAAGGATGGCTGAACCGAAACCTGGAGCACAGGTAGGAAGAAGACGGTGTCCTGACATCTCACATCTGGAGTGTCCTCTGCCTGAGTGTGCGCGTCTTCGTTCCCTTATCCTCTGAAAGTCACCCCACCTCTACTGTGAAGACATCCAAGACAGGGGTCAGGTATTTCTTCCTTTCTATAGACTTTGTACTTCATAAATAAGTTAACTGTGACAAGGCAGTGTTTATTTTTTCCTTGACTCCTGACTGCCAGCTCCAAGAACGTAAGTTCCTTAAATTTCAGGCCCCGTGTCTCAGAACCACGATGACCTCCATCCGTCAGCAGGACACAGTTATTAGGACCAAGAACAGAGACCACCTGTGTCAACATGAGTTAGTATTTTGTCCCAGGAAACATTTGCCCAAGGAAGATAAGACAGTCAGCCAATAGAGTAGTTGCAATTTGCCCCAGGTACTTCCCGCAAATCGATTTATCTGAAATAACGCTCTGCCCACCTAGGCAAACATCTCACTTATCAAATGGCAGTTTACTTCTCAAGCCCATCAACTTGCTGTGATGACCGACCGGAAGCAATTACGGCATCACATTTACTCAGTCTCTGTCCCTTGTCTGCTTTTAAAATCCGCCCTTAAACTCTTGAGCCGGACTCCTCAATCCTATAAACACTGTCTTTCCTAGGTCTGCCGGAGGGTCAAGGTGATGTTTTCTGTGACCGCAGTGGGGCAAGTTGCCTGCTGGTGATTTTTGTGGGTATCTAACACCTCGCAGCCTGAACCCGGGCTAAAATACGACACCACTCAATAAATATTTACGGAAAGAGGCCATTGAGAAAGAAAATCAACGTGACGTGGCACTTTGATCGGATGTGGGTAGATGGAAAAGTAGGAAACAATGCTTCCAAAGTGCCAAGTGTCAACCGATGCTGTCATTTAAGAGGTGACATGTGCAAAAGAGTGTTTTTTTCTTTTTGGCAAGAACATAGTAATTTCAGTTCTGAGCAGGGTGAGCTTGAAATGTCTGAGATAGTCACGGAAATAGTCGTGGAAATAGTCATGTCCTGTTCTATGCTGAGTGATAGAAGGCTTCCCGTATAAGATTTTGGGGAGCCAGGAACATGTTTTCTCAGTCATTGCTTCTAGCAGTATAATCTCCAGGCCACCAGCATCAGCACCACACCGGAACTTGTTTGGAAATGGAAATTTGGGGGCCAGACTAGCATCACTGACTTGAAAACTTCGAGGGCTGGGTTCAGCTGTCAGATGTGCTATCAAGCCTTCCGGGTGATGGGATCTATAATAAGCAATATACAATGTTGCCTTATAGATTATTCAGAACTCCCAGCCTCGAGGACAGGAGAATGGAAGCCGCACCATCTTTTGGAAACTAGACCCTATAGCATGCTACTACTGTGTCTTTTCTAGCATCCTTTCTTCCCTCACTTGGAGACCTGAGAGGCTGCGTAACAAAGTAGTTAAACCTTTTTATGCTGTATTTGAAAACTATCTACACCACTTTCTCTGGTGTGGCTTAGGAAGTAAACTGCTTTATCTTTCTTAATTTTTTTTTTTTTTGAGACAGGGTCTCACTTTGTAGTTCAGGCTGGCCCTGAGCTCACTGTGTAGCCTAGCCAAGTCTGGAACTCACAGCAATCTTCCTGCCTCTGCCTCCTGAGTGCTGGGATTACAGGAGTGAGTCACCACACCTGGCATTGTGGTATGTGGTTACTGGGGATCCAACCAGGGACCTTGGCCTTGCTAGGCAGGCACTGGAACCACTGAGATAAATCTCTGGCTCCTGAATTTTTTTTATTTATAATTCTACCAATAGTACCTACTTCACTGAGTTATTGTGATTACATAAGTTAAAATGGAAAGAATTTAAAATTGTTATATACTTACTGTCCTTACAATTTTCATCTGTTTAGAAAATATCTTAACCCTTTACTTGCCTAACTAAATATTTCATGTCTTTACAAGTTCACAACCAGCTTCTCAGTTCTTCCTGGCCAGCTATAGCATTAACTATAGTCCAATAGCATTGTACTACTATGTTTGGCTGTAGGAGCTTTTCAATAAATGTACCGAGTGAATGAGCAGTCGAGGCGGCATTTCTTTATTTCTTCCCTGAATTTTATAGCTTTTACTCATCTTATTTTGGCACTAAATTATGCATGTTGTGTTCGTAACCTGCTCACTAATTCTACTGTAAGCTCTTGAAGGGAAGTGGTATGCCTTTGTGGACCTGTACGGTACTCGGCAGTATTGACTACAGAACTGGAACTTGGTCATAGTTTGCATAAAGAATGGTACTGTTATTTTTGGTCATAAATTTATTTACTCTATGAAAATTTTGGAATTTATTCTTCCCATCTCACAGTTGTTTCATTATTTCAAATTTCTCCTGCCATCCTCTCCTACCAATCATAAGTGGAAAAGAACAGGGGCTCCTTCCTATTCCTGATGTTTTCCACTAAGATGGCTCCTTTTATTTTGAGCCTTCATGTCAATCTCATAAATTCAGCCTGATAGTCCTAAAATTACTTCTACCCAACTAAGGTATAACACACGACCTGTTAGTCTTAAGAGTAAGTGTGCTGCAGCCCTCTCTCTCTCTCTCTGTCTCTGTCTCTGCCTCTCTCTCTCTCTCTGTCTTTCTCTCAATCCACCTTTAAGACTGAGGTTTGATGTTATATCTTTGTAGCCCTATTTTCAGCAGCAGCTGCCTTTCAGTTTCCTTTAACTCTGCAGGAATCTCATTGCTTTGTGTAGCCCTGAACTGAATTCTGCTGGCACAGAGGATTGAAAATGTCCTTTACATAGCTGTGTGCTCCTTTCAACATGCAGAAAATTAGTGTAATATGCAAATGAAAGAAGACAAATGGACCTGAGCCAATCTGTGTGGAGCCAGGTAGATCTGAGATCAAAATTTTAGTGCTGCTATTATCTCACCTTGAGTAAACCATTCAAAACATGTATTAACTCCCCTATAAAAAACAAATACTTAGGGCTGGAGATTTAGCTCAGTGGTTCCAGCACCTGCCTCGCAAGAGCAAGGTCCTGAGTTCCATTCCCCGTAACCACATACAATGCTGGGC
>PVIC010029316.1:0-22611 GCA_004025085.1 Thryonomys swinderianus
GGAAGGAAGGAAGGAAGGAAGGAAGGAAGGAAGGAAGGAAGGAAGGAAGGAAGGAAGGAAGGAAGAGGGAGAGGAAATTGAGCCACAGGTAGGGAGACAGATAGGCAGATCATTGCCATGACTTTTAACGGAATTCTTTAGGTCACACCCACAGGAAATACTGACCCCACTCAACGTTGATACCACTGTCATTCCAGGCTCTGAAAGTAGAGTGAGGTGCTGTACACAACCAGTGTGCCCCTTATTCCAGTGGAACTTACCTTTCTTTAGAGAAGATTCATGTTAGAAACAAAGAGTGAACCAAATCCTTACAGAATCTTTAGTCAAATTTAAATAATGGTAAGTAGGTACTCAAAACAGGATGACCACTGAGGAGAAATGATGCACCTTCCAGGGTCAAGATGCTGTGGAGGAGGAAGCGGCACTGGAAGGTGACAAGAAAGGACATCCCCCAAGTGGTGAGTTCCGGCAGACGCGGTGGTCCGGGCTCCTTGGGCTCAGCTGTCACATGTGGCTCACGGGCCATAAAGTGGAAAAAGACGATGCTGAGGTAAGAGGCAGGTCTCAGACCATCGCAGAGCACAGAGGCCACGACAGGCAGTTTGCACATAAGTCCAGTAAGAAGCTACCGCTAGAAACTGCAAGGGGTGGGAGTGGAACCCAAGCCCCTGACCCTTATCTAATTTAGGACTTCCGTACTTTGCTTCATGTCCCAGCCACTCTGAGGGCCCAAGAAAGCCTCAATATTACCAAACAAAGAGTGATGGGTAAACTTTCTTTCTACTATTTCGGGTGCTTCTAGTTTCTTCATCATCTTTTTTATAGGTTTCCTAAGTTAAGCGCTGTTCTTTAGACACTCAGCTCATTCCTTCCCTCTGTCCCTTCTGTACCTCCTGAGGACTGTCTCTTAAAGATGCTACACTACCTCGCTCCAACTAATGGGAAACATCTACAAGGAGTCAGAGGAACAGAGACCGAGGGGTTACCTTGACCTCCCTCTGCCATGGGTGGTGTCTCTGCCAGTTGCTTCATTTTCCCCTGTGGAGCCAGCTCAGCACCTGACAGGCTGACATCACCTTTGGCTTCTGCCAGATGCTCCCAGCAGCTATGGCACCTCCTCCCTCTGTCCCTCAGCTGGAGGATGGTAGCAGCTTCCCTTCACTGCTCATTTGTACACTGTCTCACCATCCTGATCTGTTTGCATCTCAATAATCTCATCAGACGCATAATCAATGCTCTAATTAAACTCTCTCACTTGAGTGTTGACAATGTTCGTCCCCTCCAGGTTGATCTCTCACTGACTCAGTTCTTGAGTGCAGCAAATAATTTCACAGGTTTAACAGCTGTTCCTTCCTTTGCCAGGTGAGTGTATCCAGGGACTGTTCCACTAGATATACTGAAAACCAAGTTAAATCATCTTCTCGTCTCCTTTGTTATCATTTCTGGAGCTAAATTTTTTAGGAGTCATATGCAAGAAGCAATTGCATAATGAAGCATGGTGAATATTTACTTTCAGGGCTTAGACTTTATGGCCAAAATGCCTCGAAATAAGCAGTCAGCACCATGGCCAGATCCTAGAGGCCAAAGACAAAAACTGGAGGCCAGCAAGAACTTGAGAGGAACCTTATTCCGGAGTCTGGACCTAGAAAATAGAAAGCTCATTGTGTTTGCTGGTAATGCTTCTCTCCAATTTGTCCAAAAACTGTGCTGCTTTGTCACATACAGTTTCTACAGAGACAAACACATGCTCTGTCATATACTGCATCGCCTCTAGGCAAAGCTAAAATTCAACTGATCTCCACAACCTGTCCTGGAAATAGCATATTTCACCAAAGATAAACTGCTTTTCATTATAGACTATGTCCTTATTTTACGGATCCCCAAGAAAGAAAGAAAATGTGGTCAATTAAACTGTGATAGAATGCTTTCTTGTAACATCAGCTAGGTCACATTCCAATTTTGGAAATGTTAAAATGTAACCTGAGGGAAACTGTCTTTTAATACAAAATATGGCATCTTCTCTATTTTAGGTAACTGTTCTGTTAAAAATAGACACATTGTTTAAAACACTGGCTCTTCTAGAAAACCCCAAAGCTCAGGATCTTGGGGAGGACATCCATTATCGAAACTTATGGGTGGCCTCTGTCATTAGTCATAATCCGCTCATTTCATGCCAAATAACCTTTTTGACCATGCTATGTAGCATCAAAGGAAGCAGCACAAGGTCCTGCAGTGGGTGGAGGCCTGGTGGCACACGTGCCTCTACATGTGATCCTGGGCAAGGTGCTTAACCTTTTCTCAACCATTAAATGAGAACTGCCATAGACTATCTCTTATATCCTTTTCAACTCAGTCTTCCATGTTTGTAAATAAAAGGGGAAAAGTTTAGCAAATCTTCCCTCTAGTTATGATTTCTAAATTGATCGTAGACTTTCAGTTAGGAATGTTCTGTATCCTATATCTATGAAAGTTCTTCTAATTGTTAGTGGATGGAAGCCACCCAAAAAAACCCCAATAGTCCTCCTGTTTAAAAATGCTGACTCAGGGCCGGAGGGTTAGCTCAGTGGTTCCGGTGCCTGCCTCGCAAGAGCAAGGACCTGAGTTCGATCTCCGGTAACCACATATAATGCTGGATGTGGAGACACGCCCACCAACAATCAACACCGCATACTACAATGCCGGACGTGGTGGCTCACGCCTGTCATCCCAGCACTCGGGAGGCAGGGACAGGAGGATTGCTGAGTTCACGGCGGCCTGCCTGGGCACCATAGTGAGCTCAGGGCCAGCCTGAACTACAAAGCGAGACCCTGTCTCAAAAAGTAAAAAAAAAAAAAAAAGCTGACTCAGATTACTGTGGACTGAATGTATCATCCTAAAATTCCTATGTTAAAATCCTAAGCCTGGTGTGATGGTACTAGGGTATGGGTTTTTCAAAGAGTAATGAGGTTATTAGAGTCCACATGAATGGGATTTGTACCCTTATAAAAGGACCCCAAAGAACTCTTAGGTTTCTTAAATCTGCAGTATTCAACTCCAAGGAGAACAATTACTTGAACGTAACCACGCCCACACACTGATCCTGGACTTTCAGACTGTTGTTTATAAGCCACATAGTCAATAGTATTTTTGTTACAGCAACCCACATGAATGAAGGCAAGAATCTTCTATAAAGGTTTGTATGACACTGAACAATGATCTCCGACTTTCTGCTCTGTCTGCAATGATCTTGTTTCTAGTTCATTAGAATGACCTAAGGTGAGTAGCTAGAGGAAAGTCACTTAGGCTTAAACAGATCTCTCCAGTTGGTGTTTAGCAACCCGAGCCTTCATATTCTCCCATGATCTTGTCAAGCTTCCTTTTTCTTGGAGGCAGAGTTGGCCCCACCCGTGGGGCGACAGCTCCCTGCATAGGCTGAGAATCTGAACCCTCAGCTTTCCCACTGTTCCATCACCTTGCTCACAAATCTCACATGAACGGAGAGCCAGGACTGGGCCCTAAGTGCTCCTAAGTGGAACATTCTAGAAAGCAGCCCAACATCAGAAAACAAAAAGAGCTTAGACAACACCTAGACCTGCTTCACATTTATTCGTATTTCCTCAAGTGAGGAAAACTGAATCACAGGTAGGCAAAGAAACATGCCCAAGGTCCTGTATATGCTTAGTGGCTCCAAATTTTGGCTCTTCTCAATTTTGACTCGAATAGGCTCTTCTCAGTTACTCCATGCTTGCAGTGCAAATGGCTTCACAACACCAACATCAGTATTTGTGGGTAAAATTTCTAAAGGAAATTATTCTAGCTTCTTCGCTCATTCTTGTAGTCTGGGTTTTCAAAAACTAGTTCGTGATCTTTCAGTGAGCTCCAACAGTACTACCTTAAACATAAGCAAAGGAATCTGGGCTAAGTGGGGACATCTGATGGAAATGCTACCTTGAGGTTGTTGTATAAAGTAAGTATATGATAGCAATTTATTTTCTGATTAATTCTGTTTATACCACAGGAGGATTTCAGATGAAATATTCTGCTTAGTAGCTGGATTTCCATGAGCTTACACTTGGTACAAAATTATAGTTAGTTATTATATCTTTTTTTTTTTTAAACAGGATCTCACCTTGTAGTTCAGGCTGGCCCTGAGTGCACTATGTAGCCCAGGCAAGCCTCGACCTTAGCAATCCTCCTGTCTCTGCCTCCCGAGTGCTGGAATGACAGGCACGAACCACCACACCTGTCACTGCGGTAAGTGGTGCTGATTGCTGGTGGACGTGAGTCACCACGCCCGGTACTATTGTATGTGGTTACCAGGGATCAAACCAGGGACTTTTCCTGATTGCTGGGCAGGCGCTGGAACCACTGAGTTAAATCTTCGGCCCACAGTTACTATATCTTAAGAATTCTTTCCCCCCTATTATAATGATATCATAGGTACTTTTACCTATCCCTCAATTTTAAATGCTGAAGCTTCTAATTTGAGAATTACAGCTCCTGAGATAACTCTGTGACAAGTTTCTCCCCAACTTTCTAGAATCCTAACGATTATTGTATTAGTCAGCTTTCCCATGGCTGGGATACAATACCCAACACCCACAGTTTAAAGGAAGAAGGTTTAATTTGGTCTATGGTTTCAGGGAATTCAATCCATAATTGGCTGACTCCAAGTCAGGAACATCATTAGGGGAACCTGCTTACTTCATGGCAGCTGGGAAGCCGAGCAGGGAAGAGGGCCCGAGAGGAAGAGGTGAGTGACTGGAGACCCCTGTCCCCAAGGTCATGCCTCCATGACCCACCCAGACACAACCGGAAGTGTGCTCCACTCCTCTGGGGCAGATCCTAGAATCAATCAAATCGACAACATTAAGGTTCACCGTTACTGTTACAAATCTGCTGTTACTGGAATTTTGCCTACACAAACTACTCAGATGAATCAAGAGCGTCACAGTGACTGAAACCAGTACGTTTCATGAAGCATTCTCAAGTGGGTCCCCAGAAAAGAAGAAAAGCCTTTCCTTCTACTCCTTCATGGATCCCTGAGCACAACCAAGGTCAAAGAAAATGATCTCAGGGCTCAGGGGTGAGCTCTGGAAAACCAGCTTCCAAGGTCCATGGAGTTAGGAAGGCTGGAGGTGCACAGAGCCCAGCGCTGGGGTGACAAATGTCCCAAGATGAGCCCGTGGAGAGGCCCAAGTACATATAAGATGTTTATTATAGCTCCTGACACCATGTAAGTGCTTAGTAAAAGGAACACGTTATTATACTTGTTTACGAGGGACTTCTGCTGCTCCCTGTAACACTTGGGGGGCAGTACATAGCTCCCCACAACACTTTCCCGCTGGGAGTTTCCAGGTTCAGGCTCAAAGACATAGGGTTTGACAAAGAGAGGGGATATTTTCTATCTGTCTCTTCAACTCTGGGAAAACCAACAGAAAATGCCTGTGTGCGGCTCTACTGATGCCTTCGGGGAAAAACCAGGTCTCACTGACTCTCCCTTCACGTGCTATGGATTAGGCTTATGGTTTCTGGAGAGCCACGAGACACCAACAGAGAGAGGAATGCTGGAGGGTGAGCACTTCCTGTGCTTTTTCGTGGGAGGGGGCTTTGAGCATCACTGCCTGGTTTGCCGGTAGAAGACACGTACTTCTGCACAAAGGACTTTGCAGGACACCGTTGGTTGTTTAAGAAAATCAACATAATGCAAAATAATGTGCCCATGGAACCAAACGAATTGTTGGAGAAAGTGCCAGAATCGATGTCACACTTCTTTTGGCATGTTCCACTTTGTCTTGTGTCCTTTGTCCCTCCTTCAAGAACCTTAAATCCCTCTGGTCACACCCCGGCTGTTAGATTAGGTAATGCCAGCTGTGGTTCCTTGTGTCACTGTCAAGCCGCCTCATTTGTGGCTTCCCAACCATATGAAAAGGGCACTTTAATGAGTCAGGAGGACGTCTTTGGAGAGTGTTGCCACTTCTAGGATTTCTTCTCTCTCTCCTTTGCCACTGTATGAGTAAGGTGTTACAAGGACCAGGAGAAGCCCTTGGTAAACAAGTATAAGAATGTAAACCTTTTACTAAGCACTTACATGGTGTCAGAAGCTGTAATAAAAATCTTATATATACCATCATATACTGCACAACCCCCAGCAAGCCTATTTTACACATGAGGAAAGGGAAGCTCAAACTGTTTACCAAGATCACTACCCATCTGGTTGGAGATCTGAAAATTAAATCCAAGGAACCATAACCTCAAAGCCTTCTCTTTAGAATATTTTAGATCACTTACTACTCTAATCACTTACTACTCTAATCCTTATCAATTTCTTTCTGGAGTCATTTAAACACACATCACGTTGTTGCCAAATCATTCACAGTAATTAACTATTCATTGATTGTAACGTGCATCAAAGGTTATCTGGACCATAGAACTATGTTTTATATACTTCATGTTCTCCAGGGGCTGGTCCGGAAGAGCAATTCAAGTGTGATCTGAATTAATGACACTGGAGATGACAGTAATAAGAAGGGAGTCATGGGGGACAGGAGAATTAGCTCAGTGGTTCCGGTGCCTGCCTCGCAAGCGCAAGGTTTTGAGTTTGATCCCGGTAACCACATACAATGCTGGGCGTGGTGACTCACACTCACCAGCAATCAGTGCCACATACCACAGTGCCGGGGCTGGTTGCTCACGCCTGTAGCATCCCAGCACTCAGGAAGCAGAGGCAGGAGGATTGCTGAGTTCGAGGCTTGTCTGGGCTACATAGTGAGCTTAGGGCCAGCCTGAACTACAACGCAAAACCCTGTCTCAAAAAAAAAAAAAAAAGAAGGGGTCATGGTGAGGTAAAGAGGGACACACACACACACACACACACAGCTTCTTAGTAGAACCATGGCTGCCTGAGGACCGGACAGAGAGAGATGAGTCTGCAGCCAATTGTCACTAAGGGCCAGTGCCCACTGCTCACGCTTGGCTGGTGTGCAGTGGGCTGTCTGGACTGCTCTAATTCCGTTTCTCCAACTTTCCAGTGCAGCTGAATCACACAGTTCTGGCTGCAGCCCAGAATGTCTAACACGGTAAGTCTAGAAGGAGATACAAAATTTTAATTTCCTGCTGGGCACGGTGGCTCATGCCTGTGCTCCCAGCATTCAGGGGGCAGAGGTAGGAGGACTGCATGCGTTCGAGGCCAGCTTAAGCTACATCATGAATCAAGGTCAGCCTGAACTACATATTGAGACTTTTTCTCAATAAGAAATTAATTTCCAAGAAGTGCCCAGTCGATTCTTGGTGAATCACTGATCTACTGGTATTTGTTGCTATTGCTCTTGTGTGTTGTGTGTTTTCCACAGCCATGAAGACTCAGATTATAGCATCAGTGGAGACCCTGGTAAAAACCTACCTGCTTTTAAAGCCTCTGCTTTTCTGATTTCTTAAATCCACATCTGACCTCCACCTAGAACCCAGATCCACATGTTCCACAGCCCACTAGACTCCACACCCACCTGGTTCACAGCAACCATCTAACTCAGCGTGCTCCACCTGAGTTTGTGACTGATCTTTGTCTCCTTGTGACATTACTATTCATACAATGTAGAAACCTCAAAGTCATCTTCAACCTCTCTTCCCACATGAAATGGTCTTGTCAGTTGTTGAACCTAAAAATCTTGGGTGACAGGCACTAGGGCTACTTTGTTCACCATCGGGTCCCTAGTACTTAAAATGATGCCTGGCACACAGTGGGGATTCAGTTTGTATTGAACAAACATGCCAATGAACCAACAATCCAAAATCCTATATCCATTGTGTAATCTTTTCAACAGCTCCCTGGGTCCTCTGGTCCTTAATTCACACATATACATCCTCAGAATTATTGCTCCTATCTGTATACTCCCACGACATGACGTGTCCCTGCCAAATGTAACAGTTGTGTGTATTTACGACAATTCTTCTGTTGCAGGAGTTTCTTAACCACTAAGGGAGCTGAGAACCTGATGGTTTCCCTTCCTCTGGCAATCACTGGTGTCTACCCAGGATCTGACAGATAGACTCTCAAAATGTTTGCTGAACTGGCCCCAATTTAATTTAGTTACCATCAATCAGAGAGTAAGGGATAAGCAAACAGTTGTGGACTTAGCCTAATTCTCTGAAGTCTTCACTGCCAAGGCCAAACTAAAAACTAAGTAATTACTTGGGTAGGTATTTCATGAAAGGATGAGAACCATTTGCATTTGAATGATCTAGTGAGGATTTTCTGCTGATTGATGTTTCTGGAATTTTTCAGATAATGGCTTCAATTCTTTGATTCTTTCACAGTGGAGAGAGTAGGCCAGAAAGTTAACCTATCAATCATTCTTCCATATGAACCCAGGCAGCTTTCCACCAGGTCTCCCCAACAGAAAACACCCACAGAATCCAAGTTTTGAGACCACCAGGCTGCAGAGGTTGGAGAGCCTGCCGTGAGAAGAGTCAGCACTCCACAGACCTCCTACTGATGCCAGGAGGCGCTAGGTTGCTTCCCTTATGTTTAAATAACCTCACATCTGGCCCCCATTTATTCATTCCCTTAGGGTTGTCAAGGTTGGGGCATAGAAGTGGGAAGGACCAGCGGGCAGTAACTGCAGAAAAATGATCCTTTTTGGTACGTTGGTAAGACTCGGGGGAACTGAACGCAAAACAGGACTCCGGGAGCCCAGAAGAAAGCCCAGGTCAGATGGCACGTGTGTCTGCGCCTAGGCCTCTTTCTGGGAGTGAGGGGGTGGGGATATGAGAATCCTTTTATGGCGCTCAAGCACATAACACGGTGACACAGAAGCGCGCGCGCAAACACACACACACACACACACACACACACACACACACGCAAATCCGCCGCACCTGCTTTGGAAAGCCCCCTCTCAAGGCTGGCCGAAGAGCTGGCGGATTTACCGTGGCATTACTTTTAATTAACTCCCGGCGCGGCGGGACGCAGGGTGGCCCTAATCCCGGGCCGCCTGACGTCACCTGGGAACGCGCGCGGCTGGGCCGGGACTGCGACCTCGGGCCACCGTGGGCCGCGCCTCCGCCCGCGGGGCTCCGCTGGCGGGAATTAAGGCAAGGAGAAATGTTAGTACACTTTTAATTGGAAACCGAGGTCTTCTTTCACAGAGGCTTGTTTACCCAGGCTTGGGCATTCGAACTCAGGGGAGGCTCTAATTGAAGTGACGGCTTTGGAGATTATGGGGAACATATGGCTGTACCGCCGGGCTCTTTATCCGCATTTTCTCATAAAACTGCCGTCCCTGTGTGCGCGCTGCGCTGGCCGCTTACATTTCTAAAGGGCCTTTGAAGAGCAGGCCCCTAGCTCGGGGAAAGCCAGGTTCAGGGCGCCCCGGGGCGGGCCGAGAGTCCTGGGTCCGGACTGGGCACCGACACCCACCGTCCTGCGGGCTGCAGGGGAAGGGACAGCTAGAGGGAAACGGGTTGGTGACTGCCTGCCAGGCCTGTGGCCCAGTGTGGTGAGCCAGCGCCAGGAGGGAGTTGCCAAGGAAACGGCAGATTCCGTCTCTAAACCTGGGAGAGGGAAGCCTCCCAGCGCTTGGTTGGACTCAACCCCGGCGGTACATGAGGAGCATGGAAGCGAGGTGTCCTGGGACAGAATTCATTCCTTTCTTCCTGTCATCAGTCAGTCAGCCAGTCAGTCAATCAATCAATCAATCAAATACCATCCGTACTTCCTGCACACTGCAGCATCGGTCACTCTTCGGGTTCCCCTTTCCCTCGCCCCTCCCAGACTCTGATGCTATCTAAAGCTGCCAGAGAAAGAAAACACAAGACACACAGTTAAGTTTGAATTTCTCATCAGCAATCATTTCCATAACCTTGCATGTGTGTTGGGTCCATGTCAGCCTGCTGCCCGGCTCCTCTGGGAAGAGGGAGTCTCATGAGTTTCTGCTTGGAAGGGTAGCCCATAATCTTGTTTTATTTATGTGGGCACATGCGGTCTCTCTGTTGGAATGTAAGCTTTGTGAGCTGCCATAGGCCTGTTATGTAGTCTGCACTCAAAAAATATCTCCCCCCTAGTCAAGGTTCACATACTTCCATATGCTCACATTCCATATCCAATCCTTGCCCAGTGCAAAGGTCCAGCAAATTCCTGGCTGGAATGGCTTCTGAGTGGGTTCAGCCACTCGCCTGTCCTCAGAGATTCCTAAGAAGGAATGTGGGACATCTTACCTTGGATGCCATCCGGAGTGGATGCTGATCCCACCTGGCACACATATGCTCACGGTACTCACATCCCTGTCCCAGTCACCAGAAACCCTAACCACGCTTTTGGCTTCCAGTGTGCAAACCTGGATTTGAATCACTAAGATCACAAATGGTTCTCAAATTATCCTGTTTTTCATATTCTTTTTATAGCACCAAATACCAAACAAAACACTCAGAGGAACTCATAACTGGCTGCACCAATCCCTAGTCAACAGGACTTTGGGAGTTTTTTCCTTCGTCACAGATACCACAGCAGAGGGAAATATTAGAGGTGATTCTTCCTTTGCTCAAGGAAAGCATCTTCACATCCATCTTGACATCCCTTGGTTGGAAATTTAAACACTGATGAACTTGGCTGAATCTCAGGGGGGAAAATACCTCAGAAGGACCTCCCTGGCCCCTCCCATAAGACAGTAAGAAAGTGAGTCTATGGGCATTTACGCCAGGTAAGGAAAAGTCTAATTCATAGGTGGGCTCCACCTGTCCAATCTACAATCCCAACACCTGCCAATCATTCTTCCAAAGCACACCAAAAGAAGACCCTGTGTAAAAGTAGACAGACAGAGGCACAGTGAGAACAACACGTGACCCATTCGGATAGTCAGGTGCATTTCCAGCGACTTGGCAACAGCACCTGCTTGGGGTGCCCTTCTGGAGCTGGACTGCCAGGGTTTGAATTCTAGCTCTTGCACTGACAAGCTGTGGTGTCTTCCACACATGGCTCATTTTCTCACGTTTATCTTTATCCTCAAAATGAGAATAATCAGAGCGTCACTTTTCTTCATCAAGTTGATGGGAAAACTGAATTAGTTAATTCATATAAAGTGCTTAAAGTAATGCTTTGTTAAGAGAAACGTTGCAGTCGCTGTGAACACTGTTCTCATCATCATTATACAAAAATCACGATGAGAACTGCCCACCTGGCTAGTTTTCTTCTTAAAGGGGTTATGTATAGGAAGTGAACACTCACAGCGTGCATTATGGCAGATAAATACACTACCAGCAACTGCCCTAATTTTAAGTTATTCTAATTATTCACTTTAAATAAAATTATTAAGCACAAACACATTTCCAAAATCACATTACCACTAATGGGAAGGAGACGATTATTGTCTAAATCTGTAGACTGTAACTTTTTCAGTGCTGAAGATAAACTCTACGCAATCCACACAATTATAGCCAGGGCTAAACCCCTCTGTTACAGTATCAAGTGTCCTGACTCAGTAATTGGTAGAATTAAGTTCTTATTCTGGCTTAGCCCTCACTCAAGTATCTCGTGTCTTTATTTCTCCTTCTATATTAGGAAGACAAAACAAATACACTAGAAGACAAAAGTTCAAGAAAGTGCTGAATTTCCAACAGAGGGCAACAAATAATTCTAGTAGTGAATTTTATGGCTGTGATACTAACAAGAGACAAAACTGCTGATTTTTAAAACAGCCTGAAAGGATAACAATTCTAACTGCCTCTTGCCTACCAACTAGGGATGCCAGATTAATAAATCAGAAAATGTCCCTACAGACTTTTTTGCTAGTCATGATACAAACATGTGTGTACTTTCTGTCTCTTTGATGATAACAACAATAAAAAGAGAAAACACCTATTATAAAGGCACTGTACCAAATCTTTAGGGACAGACATGGTATCTTTTGTCTTATTCTTATGCCTGACAGCAGCTATGTAATTACAGTATATTATTGGCCTAGAAGTTTATTTCCAAATTCCAAAACCTGAGGATAGGTTTGTAAGTGATTCACATTTGAAGCACTATTTCTCAGAAGCCTATGAAATTAGCATAGTAGGCTAAGCTTAAAGATAAATATGTGTCAGGAGGTGGGGTAACCAGAGAGTCATCTAAGTCTCAGAATTTGTTTTATATACACATACTGGTGAATGTGTATGTCAGATTGTGATAAAAAATATAATTTATGTTAATCTGCAATTAAAATTTTCTGAAAACTACTACAGAAGAGAATCTCTCCAATGTGCTATATTAGAGGAAATACAAAATGTGGTTTAAATACATTTCTTCACCAATATATTTATCAAAGTATTTGTCATATCCACCCAAAGTTTCTGTTTTCAAATGACTCACTCCTTGCTTATTAAAGCAAAGAAGGGTGAGCTTCACTGCCAAGCTGTATCCCTTTCCCATCTCTCAGTCCTACTTATTACAAAGTTGGATCACTATTCTCCTGGCATTAGGATGCTGGCTTTGAGATGTTTTCCTTAGTTGTGCTGCTCAGTATTATTCACTATCCCTTGGGACCTTCCTTCTCTGCAACTACAAGAATTTGGCCCATAGCCCCCATACTGTTTGTAAGAAGTATTTATGGAATTAGAGGTTGGTAAGGTGGCCACCTATGAGGACAGGAACAGATTTACCATGTCCAGCAGCGATGCTAACAGACCTATAGAAAGGTAGAAAAAAGTGGCCTTAGCGCAACAATGTATTCACTAACATGGAGCTGTCAGGTTCATGTTCTTGCTGGATCGAAGGGCTGTGTTGCAAAACAAAAGTTAAATTCACTCGTAAAGGAACTCAATCAAAGATGTAAAATATACCACTATATCAGACCAAGAATCATAGAGCTCCACCCCAGGGTAATATGCTAGGAAATGTTTTGCTCAGTAATAAGGCTACATTTGGGCTCTCAAAAGAGCTCTTATCTTAATCATTATAAGACTCAGTTTCCTGATCTGTAAAAGAACAGTGGAGAAACCTGATAAATCCTGCCCATTCTGGTTTGGAATTCTACTTAAATCCCAGAGATGACTGCAAGACTGTCTTCTCCTGGTCTTTTGCATTGCATTTACAGGGCAAGTGCTGGCTAAGACATTCGGAAACTGAAGAGTGCTGAGACATGGAGGTCCACGTGTGAATGAGCCCATCTCCGCTTGGTGCACCCCAGCCACCCACAATAGTGGAGCCACTGTCCACACCCACCCTGAGATGCCTCAGGTCAGCTGTTGAGATGCATCTGAAAGAGGAAAAAGAGATTCTTATGAAACGTGGATTGTTGGTGAAATAGCCTCTGAGCCACGAGCTACCCAGCCATGAGCCATCCCCTGCACTAGGGCACAAGAACTGCCACTGACTGGGCGCCAACCAAGCTTCAGGTCTTTGACTGGCACTGCCTCCTCTTTTAATCCATGTAGTAACCTACACAGGAGGTATGATGGCTCCCTTTCTACTGATTAAGACACTGAATCCTGGAGATGGGGTGTCGTTTGTGTAAGTGTGTAGTGTCTGTGAGCACAGGACACATACGCAGATCTAACTTCAGGGCCCAACCCTTGACTACAGTATGGAAAATGTGACTTCCTCATAATGCCGACTGTTTCTCTCATATATTGTATTGTTAAATTCAGGCCTGTGAATTGACAGAAAATCCTCAAAGTCATGTATTTTACAGATCCTTGGACTGCCTCTCTAGCCTAGTTCACTGAAGAAGAAGACAGGCTGAAATAAATACTTCTATAATTGATGATAATCTTACTACTACTACTACTACTAAGCCACTTCCAAGGTTGTAGAAGATGATTTAGATTGTCTGGATCTTGATGAATAGGACTGAGAAGAGAAGAAAGACGCATTTCAAGACCAGAGCAGCAAGAGAAGCACACGCACATCCTCAAGAAGCAGCATCCCATGTCCCTGGGGGAGACACAAAAGGAAGAAATACTCACAAGGTATGAGGAATCTTGTTTTGAGTCCAGTGAAGAGAAAGTTATACTTTGTGCATCTCAGTCAAGGATGTCACAGATGAATACAGACAGGAGGAAGTTAATTTATTCATACAAAAAGCAAACATTTCCTGAGTGCCTGCTGCACAGCAGGCACCAAGCTGGGTGAGATGAATGCATAAGGTAAGAAGCGCCTCAAGTTCCGTGCCGCAGCCCAGACTCCCCGAAACATGGAGGCCAGGACCTACCGCAACAACTAAAACATAAAACATCCTCTGCAGAGAGGGGCTCACAGGGGAACTTCACAGCCAGTATCTCCTCGGGGAAAATCTCTCTGTACAAGCAGAAGAGCTGAAGCTGGATGGCTGATGTACAACTGGAATTCCAGCCTCTGGGAAAGATGAGGCAGGAGCATTGCAGGATAAGGCCATCCTTCTCAACCTAGCAACGTAAAAGATTTTGGGATGTAGCTCAGTGGCGGTGCACTTCCCTAGCATGCCACAAGGCCCTGGAAATTTCAAAACCCAAACAAAAACTCAAGCAGAGCGGTTGAAAGAGCCTGCCTTAACCAATGAACAGAACCTAGGCATAATCTGAAATGCACACGGATCTCTTGAAAGGAAAAGATGAATGGGAAAAAAAAAAAACCAACCTCAAGATAAGGTAAAAGATGATGTTTGATCCCATGGTAAAAAAAAAAAAAAAAGCACTAAAAAGAAATGAAATGCAAACAATGTTAGTGGACAGAGGTGCAAAATATGAAATTCTGATTAGATATTCTTCACTAATCCCCCCAATAGGAAAAAGGCCAATTTAACTTAAAAATAGCCTAAAACTAGGGGCTGGAGATTTAGCTCAGTGGTTCTGGTGCCTGCCTAGCAAGCGCAATGTCCCTGGTTTGATTCCCAGTAATCACATACAATGATATTGGGGGTGGTGGCTCACGCCTACTAGCAATCAGTACCATATACCACAGTGCCAGGCGTGGTGGCTCACGCCTGTAATCCCAGCACTCAGGAGCCAGAGGCAGGACTGCTAAGTTTGAGGCTTGCCTGGGCTACATAGTGAGCTTAAGGCCAGCCTGAACTATTAAACGAGACCCTGTCTCAAAAAAAAAAAAAAAAAAAAGCCTAAAAGTAAATGCAAATGGTATTGTGTACTAGATCCTTGAGTGAATAAACACATTAGTAGAACATCTCATGAAATCAAAAGAAGTTTATAGTTAATAGTGCTATATGAACGTCACTTTTAGTCTCAATGAGTGTGTTAAGGTTATGTACAATGTAAGCATCGTGAGGATATGGATATAGAGTATATGGGGACTTTTGTCCTATGTGTGACTGTTCTATACATTTAAAGTCTATTTCAAAACAAACTTTCTACTTAAAGACAGAATTTTAAAATTGCTACACAGGACGGTCTCAGGTTACTTCTAATTTTAAAAGAAAACACAAAGACAAGAAAGGTAGATAAATCAGCAACATGCTCACAGCAACCAGATCTCTGCCTCACTTCCAGGTCAAAACAACTAATGAAATCATGGATTCATCAAGAGAGTGTGACATCCATGACAAGGAGCAGCGAAAAGACTACTATTCAGACTGTATGTATAAGAGTACACACCTTTCATATTGGTACATTTTAAAGAGACTTCAGTATTTTCCCAGAGAGAGCAATATGCCCCTTCTAAGGCAGCTGATTGGGAGTACAGGGACACCCTTCAACTTGGGACTGGCATCTTAGCACAGGGGACAGTATGCCACACCTGTGCCTTTCGCCTGTGGGATCCGACATTACCTCCAGGTAGACAGTATCAGCACTGAATTGAGCAAACGGGCCACCTGCCTAGTAGGAAACTGCTTGGCATGTGAGGGGAACTCCCCACACTCACAGTCAGCACTGAGGGGAAAGAGTCCCTGGGCCTGTCCCCTTCTTTTCCTTAGATTTCCCGATGGCTGAGATGCTCGAGCAGAGGCTAGAGGAGGATCTGGTGAAGTCTAGGTGGAATCCCCTTCCAATTGCTTATCCACTGCAAGATCCCCGAGGTCACCTGAGATCACCTTTGCTGGTGAGGGAGATCTCAGGCCTGAATGTCACAAGGTCTGTTCTGGAAACCCTGGGCAACCAAGCTGCTCAATAAGCCAATGAAAATTACCAAATTTCTAGCTACAAATCCCATCCATTTGCTTGGGAGCCTGCTTCAAAGCAGAGACCAGGACAGAAGAGACTAGGACATATCAAAAAAGACTGTCTAGGGTCCAGAGATTTAGCTCAGTGGTTCCAGAGCCTGCCTTGGAAGTACAAGGTCCCTGGTTTGATCCTTGGTAACCACATACAACAATACCAGCCATCGGTGCCACATACCATAGTGCCGGGAGAGGTGGCTCAAACCTGTAATCCCAGCACTCGGAAGGAAGAGGCAGGAGGATTGCTGAGCTGGAGGCTTGCCTGGGCTACATAGTGAGCTCAGTGTCAACCTGAAGTACAAAGTGAGACCCTGTCTCAAAAATAAATAAATAAAAATAAAAAGACCATCTACCAGCTGAAGACCTCCTGACTTTCATGTCCTGGGCAGCTGTGTTAGATCAGCTGGTATCATAAAATGATAGATTCTCATATACTGGATGGAAGAAAATCTAGTGGCCATTGATGCAATTTTCCACCAACTCTAAGATGTTAAAGGATAAACAAGCTCACTTTCCATAAAGGCAGCAGGCAGCAGTGTCAGACATAGGGCTACTTTATACTAAACAAAAACCTGTCATTTCACCCTCAATACCAGGTGTGCCACCTTGGGTAGGACTCTCAGGACTCCCATTAGGTTTAGTTTTACAAAGCTAAACATATTGTTTCTTCAGCTATTGATCATTTATTTAATAAGAAGTTTATGACTCTCAGACTCTTTCTAGTTACTTACCTCTTAAAGAAAATCATTTAAAATGAGCTCACATGTTCTCAGTGTTCTCTGACAAATGCAATTAAAGGAACTATAATTAGACGTTATGGACACTACAGTTCTAGGAATACAGCTTAAGTCTTTTGGGATCCTATTGGCCATACCCTCAACTATAACCCAGCATGGAATTTTATCAAAACTGGCCACTTTTTGCACAATTTCAGTAGGATCTGGGGGCCTGAGGGTGAGATTTCATCTCAGCAGCCTGTGTTCCTCTGTTAGCTTGTCAAAATCATTCTGAACATGGAGGTTATCAGCTGCCACTCCAGCATTCCCTGCCAGGTTTGTGTCACCCACAAACTGTATCTTCATCCAAGTCAGTCATAAAAATGTTAAAGATGACGAGAAAGTCAGTCAGTCAGTCACTCAATAAATATTTATCAAGCACCTACAATATGTAAGGTGTTCAGGACAGAAACAAGAGCAAGAACTGCACTTATACTGGGAGAAATTCTACAACTGCTTTCTATGAAGCCCTTCACTGGGTGGATGTCTCTTTTCTTCTGAAGATTTAGCTAATCTCATTAGATATTTATTTATTTATTAATTATTCTTCTCCTGGTATCCTGATAAGCATTGTGAAAGAAACAAAAAAGAGGAAAAGCTACAATCTGTTCTCTAAAAGTCTGTCCTCTCAGTAGCAAGGCAAGCTCGGACACAGTGAACATTCCATTGCAGGTAACATTTATATAGATCACACAAACGAGTGGTTGACAGTATCACTTGAAAGCTCTGAAAGCAATTACAGGTTTCCAGAGACAGGTGTCTCCAAGGACCTCCCTCCCTCACACCACACCAAAATCTGTGTCAACACATGTAAGGTGTATTTCTCGGTAATTTTTACTCTTTCTTGAATCCAATCATTGGAGTGAAATTCCAACATTCATTCGGTCTAGCTCAAAATTGCTTCCTTGTACCTTTCTAGTGCAAATAATGATATTGTTAAATCAATTAATTCTTGTCTCTCTAAAGTCAGAAGAAAAACTGTTCTGATGTAATCATTTGAAGGCAACAATTATGTCTTTATTTAACCTGTCATCTTTTAGGCTACATATCTACAATTCCTCCATTAGACATGGTTTTGAGATCTTCCCATCCTTAAACCATTATTATACAACAAACATTCATTCAAGATGTGATTACTGAGTGATACACGAATGAGTGGCCCGGAAAGTTCTGGTTTGTCAAAGAGAAAATCTCAGAACTGAACACACTCCTGAAATGGTGGTCGGACATGACTTGTCTCCCTTCCTTTGCTCTGGACACTGTAATGCCATTTCTGATGGCTGCTCAGACACAGCTTCTGCTTTCTGTCCTGTGAAGGAGGGGGCAACAACAATGAAACACCTCACTTTGAGTTCACTAACATCTTGTAAACCTTAAAAAGCATGACCAACATGACCAACTTAGGGATCAGGCCCTACACAGCCACCCCAGTGCTTATTTTTACGTGAAGGAGAAGGTAGGTCCCTCCAGTTGTGCAATTCTTTCTGAGGTCACACTGGTATTCTGACCACAATGGGACTAAATCCCCTTTGGAACTAGAAGCTTTTGCACTATCTGGGTGACTTAGTTCTAAAAATGTGCCCCAAGAGTCCCATATGCTCAGAGATGGAGCCAGGTTGGAGAGGTCAAGTCACTGGGGATATGATCTGAAAGGATGTATTCTTATCCTCACTTCCTTCCTTCTGTCTCTACTTTCTGGTTGCCGTGAGACAAGCAGCTCTCTTTTCTAAGCCCTTCCTCCAAGCCATTTCCATCTCGGAGCCATCCAACCATGGACTGACCCCACTGGAAACTATAGGCAAAAGAAAGTTCTTCTTTAAGTTGTGGGTGCCAGGTGTTTTATTCAACAACAGGAAAGCACAGAGATCTCATGGGCAGGCACAGCAGAGCAAAACACCTAAAGGAAAACTAAGTTGTCTCCTATACCAATAAGTAACCATTAAGCTCAGTGTAGAACGGGACTAGTTTCACTGGCAGATCCTCCATATGTCAATGCCAGGATTCTGGGCAGGGAGAATTTCCCTCAAACTAAAACAAAACCAGGAAATCCAGATACCACCAGACCCAAAACAAGTCATCCAGGTATCTGATCACTTAAGGCTACAGGAAAGAGTGGGGCAGAAGAACCAATAGAGGTAAAAGAAGCCATCAGCTGGCACCAGCGGTGACTCAGCACTCTGCCTCTCTGTGCACCGTCTCGTCTCTCCAAACACGTGCAATGGTCACCATTTCACAGGTGTGCAAATGGAGGCTAGAGAGGCTCAAAAACTCTCATCACAGAGCTAAGTGGAGCAACCGGGACAAGGGATCCTCCTGCCTGTCTCCAAAGGTCTGGCACATATGTACTAGACCATGGTGCTTTTCTTTCCCAATTTATTCATTCTTTAACAGAGTTGACGCTCAGTCTCCAGACCCATGGGGTACAGTGGTAAAGGAGACACGTGCTGTCCTTCAAGGAGGTTAGGGCTCTGGAAGGATGACTATCACATACTATGAAACGGTAGAAACTTGGAAGCAGACAGGGAGAATTAAGACCCCCAGCATGGGGACTCAGAGCTTTCTTTGGTGAAGGAGACCCTAGACGGAAGTGTAAAGGATACGCTAGCAACACAAAGGGGTGTGACAGGGAGAGAGGGAAGGGACAGATCCTTATACCTTGGTAGGCAGTGACAGCCTCTGACAAATGCTAGAGTCCGGCAAAGCTGAACATTAAGCAGGAGGGGCAGAGGGTTCCTGAGAAGCTGAGAGGATGGGCAGGGGGGACTTTACAGAGCACCTGGTCAGTGCGCTGAGGTCGAACTGGGCTGGAACTGCAATGGGGAGAATGAGCAAACAGTATCAAGTTACGGATTTTTTCTTTTTTTACCTGAGACTGGGGATTGAATCGAAGACCTTT
This sequence comes from Thryonomys swinderianus, assembly GCA_004025085.1. Taxonomy (NCBI): domain Eukaryota; kingdom Metazoa; phylum Chordata; class Mammalia; order Rodentia; family Thryonomyidae; genus Thryonomys; species Thryonomys swinderianus. The sequence continues at coordinate 19,776 of PVIC010029316.1, forward strand.
TATATTATGATTTAAAACAAGGTCTTGGTAAGTCGGTGAGCTGATGAGGCTATGCTCCAACTTGCGATCCTTATGACTCAGCCTCCTGTAGGGCTGGGATTACATGCATGCACCATCATTCCCAGCCAAATCACACAGATTCTTGAGGGAAGACAAACACTACCCCAAGAGGACAAACACCCCGAAAAGGTGCTCCATCCTTAATTTGGACAGTTTCAACTTCAACTGAAATTCTTCAGGTTCAATTCTCTGGCCCCATGACACCTGCTCCGTAAATCCTCTGCACTTCGCCTAGGTTCTCTCTTTCTCTTCCCTGCAGGCAGTATAGGAGGGGGATGGGTAGGTGAGGAAGAGGAAGAACACATACATCCTGGTTCCTTTCCTTGTATGACCATCAAGCCTTAGAGTCCAGCGGTCTCACTCGACGGATGAGGAAATAAAGACAGAGAAAAGTTCAGTGATTGCCACTGAATTATTGGCTCCAGTTCATCATCCCCTTTAATACTGTTCCACACTGGCTACAGTAATGCTTGTGATCCCAGCACGGCTTTGTGCTGCACAGAGTACATTTCTCCACCACAGAACCTCAGGTTTGACCTTGCAGTCTGCTTTGGCTAATGGGACACTGAGAGACACGGTGTGAGCAGAGGCTTGAAAAGTGCTAGTGTCCTTGGGCATGGCTTCTTGCTCTTTGACCGCTGCCAGGAGATCATGCCCTGTAGGTGTTGCTCTTCTAACCTGACCCATAGAATAAATCACACAGAGTGGACCTGAATCTGGTGTAAGGCTGGAGCAGAGCTCAGCTGAGCTCAGCATGTCCTAGTTAACCTGAAAAAACTTCAGCCCAAAGCAGGGTCACTCTACTTAACCTGGAGATGATGGATGAGTGAATGAGTGTTTACAGTACTATGCTGTTTTATTTAGGGGAAATTTGTTACACAGCATCATCATGCCAAGGGCTGACTGATAAGAGATGACTCAGAATTTAGAAAGGTTATTGAAATATACAAAACTGCCTTGTCATGGAGACGGGTTACTCAGACAGCTGGCCCTCTAGGAAAGAAGCAACATAGCCATCTCACTCGGATCTACCATCCCACTGCTGCCCCTGCCCATGCCACGACACTCACCTGAGTCTGAGGCTGCTGGGCTCACCAGGCTGAGCAGCTCCCGCTCCTTCTCATAGTCCCCTTTGCAGAGCAGCTGCCCTTCCTTCAGGACAAACTCATCACCCTTCTGAAGCTGCCGCTCACAGACACAACAGCAGAAGCAGCTCAGGTGGTACACGCTCTTCTGGGCCCGCATAACAAACTCATTGGGTGCGATGGCCTCAAAGCAGCCCCCGCATTTGACAGCAAAGAGCCTGGCAGCAGGAGAGAGAAAGAGAGAGAGAGAGAGAGGACAGACACTGTGAGCTCTGGTGTGGGCCCAGCTCTCCCCTTGGGTCAGCAGCAAAAGGACTTCAAAGATCTGGCTGAAGGAATCTTAGACTGGAATATACTTGACATCCAAGTAAATCAGACTCTTCCTGGTCATTCAAGATCATCATAATCCAGGGTCGTGTACAAAAGACCTACAGTTTTTTTTTAATCTCTTTTTTTTCTTGTCTGATGTTACCATAATTGCACTTGTCAAAGCTTTGTCATAAGCTCTAAGACAATGTAGCCCCCAAATATCTCTGGTGTTCGTTCATTATAGCACTCATTTTACTATTCCAAAATAAAGAGTTATTCTCCACAATGGGGAAGGAGGGACTCTGTCCAAAACACTCCGTGTTTGTCCCTATGTACCAGAGTCAGTAGACGTGGAAAGGTGGGATGGTGTCAGAGAGAAATGGCAGGGAGGGACAGAGTGTCCGGAGTGAGCACACAGAAGGCCATAGCACTCCCTCTTCACGAAGACAGGCGGGAGCTGACGCGAAGTATCTGCAGGGAGCTGATGCCGGCTTGGTCTTCTGATAAGCTCTTCCTCAGGAGGAGTTCAGGAAACACGAACGACTGAACGGCATTTTCCTACAGACAGGCCCAGGACCTTAACGGCTTCGGTGGGGCCCATCCCATGCCAGAAGTTCACTCTCACATTCACTCAATCACTTCTTCTTCTGCTTTTTTGTCCTTTCATTTATATACAAGCGTCCAGCACGCATCCTGCTGCACAGGATTAACCCTGTGTTTCAGCAGGGAAGGGAGGAAAGGAAACCAGCCTCCACCAGCATGCGCAAAAAGGGTATACAGAATGTCTGTTGTGTGTCAGGCATTGTGTAGGCTTAGGTGGGTGCGAGACAAACCCTCCCCCCCCAAGCAGTTCACTTGTCTGTGGAAGAAAGGGTAAACAAAAAATAAATAAATGAGTGGATAAATAATACCTACCCTTATGGATTTGTATTTAGGAAAAATAATATAGGAACAATAAAAGATAGCATCCTGTGATATAAAACAGTGATGAAAAGCGATCATGTATATAAAAACTATAATATTCAGTATTTCCCAAGCATAAAATTGTACTAGTTTATAGCTTTAAGTCAATATTGGCATACAGTGTGTTTATCTTGGAAGCTCCCTGGAAGAAGGGAAGAGTTTTTCGGGTGGAGTAAAGAGGAAGCTAAGGAGAAATTCCCAAGGATGCATGACACACAGATTGGCGCCAGAAAAAGGGAAGCCATTCAAACTCTTCAAGCCATGGGAGCCAGGATTTGCAGAAGGGAATGAAGTCACCTGCCACGACTCCATTAGAAAACAGTCCCCGGGGGCAGGGTCAAGCTGCAGGCTTGGAAGTGCCTGTGCCGTCTTACTTTTAACACGAGCCTTGGGCCACCACACCCACCCGTCCTCCCCTC
>PVIC010029317.1:0-22614 GCA_004025085.1 Thryonomys swinderianus
AGAAGGGTTCCTTTCTCCCCACAGCCACGCCAGCATTTATCGTTGGTTGACTTTGTGATCGCAGCCATTCTTTGTGGAGACAGGGTCTTGCTTTGTAGTTCAGGCTGGCCCTGAGCTCACTATGTAGCCCAGCAAGCCTTGAACTCAACAATCTTCCTGCCTCTGCCTCCCGAGTGCAGGGATTACAGCCATGAACTACCATGCCTGGTATTATGGTATGTGGTACTGATTGCTAATGGGCATGAGTTAGCACACCCAGTATTGTTGTATATGGTCACCAGGGATTGAATCAGGGACCTTATGCCTGCTAGGCAGGTGCTGGAACCACTGAGCTAAATCTCCAGACCTGTCTAATATATTTTTAATTTTGCTGTCATAGTTCCTTTTTTTGAGTACTGCAGTCTAGCAGATTAACTCAACATCTTGGCCTACTTAATAGTGTGTAGCAGAAGAAAATTACTGTACTAATTTCAATTTTAAAGTCATATAAATAAAAGGACATAAAACAATAAAGCTGACTATAATTTTTGACAAAAACAGTGAGCAGTTTGCCATAGCTGCCAGGCATCCATGTGTGGCAAGAAACAAGGTATTTGGAGATGCAAAGCAAGGCCTCCGAGATCCAGGAAGACCACAGCAGGGATAGTTGTGTGTGTCATCAAGATGCACAGTCAGATACTCAGTTTCACTGGCTGAACTTCTTGGGAGAAGTGGGATTGAAAGGTGTTCTTTCCTTCTCTGTAGAACATAATAGCCCAGTCCAGCGATTATGGTAGCTTAGTGTGTGGCTATGAGGGTTGATCCATCTGAATCTGAGGCACATTTTGAAATCGACTTCTGGCACAGGTTGAGTTCCTGGGAAAGCTGACTAGGCCTCTTTCTGGAGAGTCCCCTCCAAAACGTCCACTGTTGAAAAATACAACCTCAACTTGATAGAGGATCTGTGGGGAACTTCATTCTCAAGCTTTCTCTTCACTGAGGCAGTGCCCCTTGGGAAACTAGGCTGGCTGCTTGGTACAGGGTGCTCCATCTTCTAAGACGGTTAGTGGTTTCTGCTCCAGTCAGGGGCTCAGTTGGGGTCCCCTCCACCCATGGTGGGGGCCATGGCTGCTTTTCCACAGATCCTACATATGACTTTTGGATAGGCACTATCCAAATGGTTGAAACAAAATGAAACCATTTGGCTTATGGAGAGGAATAAATGTGAAACCAAAACCAAAGCAAAACACCCTTGCCTAGAGTTCCGCAGAAAGGCCCTCCCAGTAGCCTTCCTTTTTCTCTGTGAAGCTGATGCCAGTTGGCTCTCAAACAACCTCCAAAATAAACCCCAAAGTTGGGGGTGTTTTGATCACCTGCCCCCTTGGCAGATGGTGGCAGTCCCTGAGAAACCAGCACAATTCACAGACGCAAGTTAGGACACTACAAGTGTCTCCAGTGGCAAGTTGCCAACCACCAAAATGACCCATTAGGGCCAAGATAATGGAGGTCTCGTGACCACATCTTTTCCAGATTTGCAGCAAAGGTGTGACTGAGGTTTCCCACATGGCCTTTCTCAACTGCCACATAGTCCATCCGCAGAGTCACCAAGGTGCACGCACGGATCCCAGCTCTACCATCTTCGGGCCTGTCCCATTCCCATCCCCACTCATCATGGACCTCTCTCTCATAACCTCCCTTCCGACAGAAGATCAGCCACAGGGCGGGGGAGTGGGCATTTTCGAGGAAACACACTCACCAGGGCTCGGTGTTGTCTCTTGTTTCATGTGCATGTCATTGCTCATCCAGTAGTGGCCACAGCGGCACCCTGTGCCTAGAAGGACCTATATCCTCCTTTAATTCGCTTTCTCACAGTAGTTGGAAGACACAGCCTGGACCTCATTCAGGATCTTCCAGTAATACCAGCCATTAGGGTTCATTTACAGCACCTCCTGTGAGGCCTCTGACTTGTTCGTGTTTGCCTGCTCTGTACGGCATCTGCCTCTTTGTCGGAGAGGTCAGGCTGCTTGTTCTGCCTGGGAGCCAGGAAGCAGGAAAGGCCCAAGCCCTCTCATGCTAGAACTATGAGTCCTCTCTCTCCATGCCTCCCACCCCTAACTGCCGCGTGGGTCTCTGCTGGTACCACAAAGTGCTGATGTCAGCTTTCTCTTGACTGCTTGGTTTGGGAACACTTCGTATCAGACCATTTGCTGGCTTGGGTTGCAGGATGGAAGCCCAGCCTTCACGTCACCCTCCTTCTTGGGGTTGACTTTAGGAATATTGTGGATGTCTGTGTTCAACCCAGAGCAGGGCTTTCAGTTGCTCTGTTCTTGAACAGGGAGAAGGAAGCAGGGAGTGAGTGTGTAGGTAGTGTTGATAATGATGGATGAGGAAAAGGAGACTGAGGAATGGGTCTTCCCTGGGTCTGGTGGGTGTTCTCTGACTTACCAAGTGTGTGAACTGGGTGTTCTTGAGGGGCTTGGACCCCATACGATATATATAGATGCTGTTGCACTGGATGAGTAGCAGTGGTGAAATCTAAGCCCTGGTTCCAATTTGGTGGAGTTTGTTCTGGGAACATTGAAGATCACCGTCCCTGAGGAAGCCGCTGGCCAACAGGGTGACTTCTGGTTTCATTCCCATCACTGGTCTCTGAAGACTCCCTCACCTTGAAGTAGTCTGCTGAAAGGGGGAGGCAGGTGAGGGCTACCAGGCTAGGCAGACTGCCTGGCCCCACTTCTCAGCCTCTGCCCGCTGGGAATTAGGACCCCAGGCTAGGTCTGTGTGCTTGTGCAGCAGGTCAGGTTGACCTTACTGCTCCTAGTAATGCACGCCAGGGGGGACAGCCTTCCCTCTCACTGATCTGCGTGTACCAGTCATCTGAGTTAACGATTACCTCTGCCTTAATTCCACCTTGAAAACTGGTCTCATCAAAAATGAAAGACTGAACTTCAGCAATTCAGAATGGGGTTGTGGTGCCTTCGGCAACTGAAATCCCAGACTGGATTCCTTCTGAGACGAAATTCTTGTCCTTATGTTTGGGTGACTGATCTGGCCCCTCAGAGGGGCGATCCTAGCTAGAGCTGGAGAGCCTTGAGCTGCTTTGGACATGGTCCCACCCAAAATCCAGAACCTGCCATGGAAGGGGTCATGGGGAATGGGTGAGCCAATCTTGGTGATGAAGACTTTGGAATCCTCCTGAAGAGGCAGAGTCTCCTGTCCCCAGATGCCTTCTTGTTCAGCAGATGGCTGATGGCCATGATATTTCCAAAGAGCTCCATGGGGCCTGCCAGATTTTTCTTTCAGGTGGACAAGTCATCTCTGGGCTTGTTTAAGTGGGAGGCTGGTGGCCATCCTTTGCTCAGGTATCTGATGTACCATCAAAAGTAAAAGTATCCCATGTTGATTGTTTTTTGCTTTTCGGGCTTCTCTCTGTGTGCTTCATTTAGATAACACTTTAATTTTCTATGCTCTCAAAGTGACTGACCTTTTTTTCCTGCAGTGTTCTATCTGATTTAAAACTCATCCAGTAAAAATTTTGATTTTAAATTGATTTTCTTAATTTCTACTTCTCATTATATTTTTATTTAAATTCTTTTATATAGCTATATTAGCTATTTCAATGTTGTCTCCTACATTCACAATCTCTGTCATTTCTAGGTCTGTTTCTATTTACTGACTTTCCCCCTTACTCTGGATTGTACTTTCTTGGTTCTTGGCATGGATTGTAGTTTTATGTTTATGGCTGAGTGCTATGAATGTTGCATTGTTGAGTTTCTTATTTTTAAAACAGTGTGTAGCTTTTTTTGTCAAGTAGTTAAGTAACACACAGGTCATTTAAATCTATTGAACACCCATTTTTAAACTCTTCTAGGTAAAGACTAGAAGAGCCTCACTCAAAAGGTAGTTTAGCCCCACAACGGAGATGTGACTCAACTTTTATCTTTCCTGAATGATCTCAGATGTCACTGAGGTTTCTATTCTGTTGAACGCAGTCAAAAGTCAAGAATGTAATTAAAATAAGATGGTCAGCAATGACTTCACTGAGAAGGGGATATTTATACACAATAATTTTCTTCTATCTTTCATTACTGGTCAGAGGCTGTGAGCTGGTTTATTAATATTGGTGCATAATGTCAAACTGCTTCCCAGAGGATCATAGCATTTTATACTTCCACCAGCAATTTTAAAGAGTGCCTGTTCAGGCTGAAAATGTTGTTCAGTGTTAGAGCACCTGCCTAGCATATGAGCCTTGGGTTTGAACCCCAAGACTGCAAAGAAAAAATGAGAGAGAGTAATAATAAGAGGAGGACAAGGAGGAGGAGGACGAGCAGGAGGAGGAGGAATATGAAGAGAGACTACTTCACAATAACCTCGGAATTATATACCTTAATAAATTATGGTATATCTCTTTGAAGGAATTATACAACCATCAAGAATCAAACTTGTGAAGACTATTTAATGACAAGGAAAAGCTCTCAAAATACATTACCTGAGAAAAGTAGGTATAAAAGTTTTTAGGTAAGGGCCAGGGATTTAGCTCAGTGGTTCCCGCATCCACCTGGAAAGTGCAAGGTCCTGAGTTCAATCCCTGGTACCACATACCACAGTGCCAGTCATGCTGGCTCACACGTGTAATCTCACCACTCAGGAGGCAGAGGCAGGAGGGTTTCTGTGAGTTTGAGGCTAACTTGGGCTACATAGTGAGTTCAGGGCCAGCTTGAACTACAAAGCAGAGCCTGTCTCAAAAAAAACAAAACAAAACAAAAAATTAGGTAAATCAAGATCTTATTTTCATTTATCTTATTTATCTATGTTAATAGATAGCATTTATCTTAACATAATGAGATTACAGGAGATTTTTAAGGCCTCATTTCCTTTTAGTATAACTTTTACATTTTCTGTATAAATTTAAAAACTTCTACTGTAAATGAAATGAGTAAATGAATGTTGAATAAAGAGCATTACTCAGAACATGGAGTTACCCTGGGACAGAAAGTCTGCAAGCCTGGAAACCATGTATTCACTGCAGACTACAGCTAGAAGTACTTTTTTTGGTCTCTATATTCATCTGTCATCTTCTAAGATTAGAACTTTCTAAACCTTTCAAAGAGTTGTACTCATAGCACAAAACACCTACTTGGTAACTTGCAAAAGTTCCCAACTGGTCAATGTAATTCCATGAACAGAAACAACTGTCTGTCACAGACTGGTTTTATTTGTTTTGAATAATTCAAATCGTATGTATTTTCCTTCAGTCCTGTCCCCCATTCTAACACAGAATATATGATGGGAGTCATAAAAATATACCACTAATTGGGTACCTTAAACAACTGAAATTTATTTTCTCACAATCTTGGAGACCAGAAATCTGAGATAAAAGTATGAGCAGAATTGGGATTTACTGAGATTTCTCTCCTGGTCTATAGGATAGCTGTTCTTTCCCATATGACTTCTATATTTCTACCATCTCTATCATCTGTGTCCAGATTTCCTCTTCCTTTATCATGAGTCAGAACCCAACCTGATGACTTCAATCAAATTAGCTAATTAGCTTTTTAAAGACCGTAATCCAAATTCAGTCATATTCTGAGGTGCTAGGAGGTAAGACTTCATTGTATGGCTTTTGGGGGAACAAAATTCAGCCCATAATACTAAGTTCAGTTCTTTGCTTCAAATTTCTTATTGATGTAGCAGAAACAGAAAGCCATTTCTTTCTTCTCCATGCAAAAATTCTGATTCAAAAGTACCCCATGTTGCATTCTGACTCTCTCCTTTGAGAACATATTTGAGACTTCAGATGAGGCATTAAGTTTCTGTACCCTTCAGTAACCTAATAAACAAATATCTTATGCCAATGTAAGCATGATGATTTAATTTATGCAGAATTCACAGAACAATGCTTGTCCCATAGTTAAGTGCTAAGATTACCTGCCATTGTGATATCCAGTTGTCTAAACAACATAACTACTTGGTTAAAACTGTATTTGACACAGGCTGTATAGCAACAAACACAAAAAAGATAGCTCCCATCTCTTAGCTGAAGAGAGATCTCCCCTCCCCCACCCCTGTCTACATGATGTTCCTATTTCTATGAAGGAGATTTTCTACTTTTTAAGATTCTGTGTAGAAATACTTTTATAAAGGATACTGAAGAGCTGAGGCAGGCTTGATCTCTCAGGCCTTGCTTCATTGTTGGCACTGATTCTTATGTGTGGTATATAGATTTAGGGAGTGGTAAAGTCTGAAACAAAAACCTGAAATAAGAAAATAATGAATCTTATTATCTCCTTTATGGTTACATTTCCCCTTTATCCTTTAAACAAAACAAAAAGCGCACGCGCACGCATGCACGCATGCGTGCGCACACACACACTCTGTCCTGGACACATTATCTAATGCCACGTGCCCAGATTTTGCAACTAAACAATACTGTCTTGGGAGGCTGTGGTATCTAATTAATTAAGCAATCCTTCTAGAATGCTTTGATTACTAAAAATATGGATGATGTGTCTGTCCTTTGTACCTCAGCTTACTCACTCTATTGTGGGAACATATGCTTTGGGGACTTTTTCAAGTGAGGACTTGTGCTGATCTACCTCATACATTAATTCTAGCTGTAGTAATACTTTAGGAAAGGAATACGATCCCAAAATAACCACCAGGAGAAGTGTGTCATGAAAGGTCATGGCAACAGGGTAGAGGATGTTGGACAGAAGAGTTCTAAAAATAGAGAGCAAGAGATCAAAGAGCCAGTGGTGATGAGGAACCTTTTTTGGCTGTGGTTCCTAGGAGGAGAGAGGAGAAGGCAGCAGTCTCCCGCATGCTCGTACCTTCTGTTCTATCTGCCACTCACAGACCTGGGCAGACACACAGGGGTGGGAGGGCGGTTAACACATTCTTTTCAGTCCTGGATTCTGCTTGCCCTACATCATTTTGATGGAGAAAGTGTATCTATGGAATGCTTAAAAATATGTCAAGATAAGTGAACTTATAGCGAATTTTACCTTACATTGTTAATAGCTCCAAAAAATTTTGATCAAGAATCCCTCCTATCAATTCTTTTTCAGACTAGATCTTTAGGCTTTTATAAGTTCCATCTCTTCATTGTCTCTCTAAGTTGTACTTCATGATTAAGGGCAAGTGTTTGGAAAGCCAAAAGTTGGATTTTTATGCATGTCCAAGAAATTGGGTCATTACATTAGTTACATTAGTTACTCTGTGAGTTCTGTGTAGATGAGGTATGGGCCTATATGTCTGTGAGAAGAAATGGATACTTTAGATATGATGTCCATCCCTTCTCCACATAATCAGGAAGTCTGGGAAGAATCCCATAAACTCTCTAAAAGTCAGTTTCCTCAATAATAAAATAATCTTACTGACTGAGTTGGCTGCAAGACAATAAATCTATGGAAGTGTTGCCAACTATACAGAGCTATACAGACGTTTCCTAAACAATCATAGAGTTGTCAAAGACTCAGTCCATACCTTCAAGCTGAATCCATTCCTTCTTATTCAAGGAGACTTCTTTTTTATTCATTCCAAAACTATTTACTGTGTCACTCCAGTGCACTAGGCACTATGCCAGGCTCCAAGAAACTTTCAAACATGAATCATATCCAGATCCTGCCCTCAAGGAACTTAGAGTGTGAAAATGCAGATAAACCACAGAAAAACTGCTTGGTTTACATAATTTAGCTTCAAATGATTGCATAATTGAGCACAGTATGTCATTCAAGAGATTCATCAGTCCCTTTTAAATACTTAGTAATATACATGGCAATTAACATGCATATCTCTTAATAACTAATCATCATATATGTCTTTAGTCAAAGATACTGGGAAAGCAAAGGTATCTTCCTCGAGGGAGGCACTTTAAGACACTGCAGTGATGAATGGTGAGTGACAGTGTACTAATGGCAGCCCTTGCTGAGTGATCAGTCTTCATTAGGCTCTCCAAACCAAGACTGACCCAAAAACAATTGATTCTGTCTGCCTCTAGAGATAATTTCTCCATTTGTTTTGATTCAAGTCCTTCTTTGCCAGAATCAGTGAGTGAAAAGCCCGTTGTTTAGCATTTTTGTTGCACTAGGGTTAACAAATCTCTGACTTTATTCTAAAAGCAGAGACAAGGATAAGACTTCTGGAGACTGCTGGATCTTATTATTTCTAGGAGAGAAATAGGCATAATTCTAATCTTTAAAACTATGCAATTTGTTGCCAGTTTAATAGAAGTAGGATATTTGGATAAAGAAAATCTCAAGTCACTTAAAAGTCACAACAAAGTCTTGACTTTTGTAAAAATCTCACTTAAAGCACATTCTCAAGCAAAATTATGGTGCCAAAAAGGTTCCTTGGATAAGAACATTAAAGGTCTTCTGAAAGTACAGGACATGTTACTGATTTCTCTTCCTAGCAGAAGAAAACTGCTTGAGAGACTGGAGATCTCACAGTTTCCCTCTCAGGAAAACTATAAGGATGTGTACATTAATCTCTGGCCTGTCACTCCTGCAGCCACAGTAAATTTAAATCAGTATGTGCTCCTAACTAAGGCCTTTAGGAAATAGATGCCATTAGGAAGTCAGAAAAGAGTAATATTTTACCTAGGGCTTAGAATAATGGTTGAAATCTGTTTGGGTGACTTGTAGCTACTAATACTGAGCTGATGAGTTTCATGGAACAGTGGAAAGAGAACTACAAGAGCAACAAATACTATACACCTTCAAGTCAAGAGGTCTACAGCAGGCACAGAGGCCTGGGTTACATCATGAGGCAGACATACAACTTCGAAAGCCTCTCTAGAGAGTCCACAGGCTGTTTTCAACTCTCCAACCTTGGATCACTCTGATTAAAACGACTCAGGAGAAGGCAGAGTCCAGATCTGCATCACATACCCAGCTGTAGATCCATCAAGGGCCCACCACTGATGGAACAGGAAATGGTACTGTCAGGTTTGATGACCTCGGATTCAGTCATTTCCTATAACCAATATTTATGAACTTTGACAAGTTTGAGGAATCTATTCTTGCTTCTGACCTCTGATTTGTGCTTCTACAAAGTGCAGTGAACATTTTGAGGCCAATCACAGGGTACTTTCTTTTGGCCAGGATGCCTTTCACTGCTCTTTGCTGGTAAGCACGGGATTCCCAGTCACTCACTTATAACTTCATGTGAAGACTCAAGTTGCTTCCTGGTTCTCACCAACCACCCTCTGTCTTTTTTTGGAGATGGCAGAAGTTTTCATCTTGAACTGGCCAGTGATTAGAACTTTTTCAGAAGAATCCTTAGCTTCAGGCGTGAAAGGTACGGCCAGGAATGTGTCCCCTGGCATTTTCAGTATTTATTACAGTGAAACAAACTATCCCCACATTTAGTAATTTAAAGCAGCCTCCACTGAAACATATCTTATAGGTTCCAGGGGTTAGGAATGTGGGCAAGCCCTCACTGAGTGATTCTGCAGGAAACAACTATGGTCACTCAGTGGCACACAGCTGACAGCGGAGGTGAGTGAGAGGGCCCGAGACACTTTATCCACACAGCTTGTACCTTGGTGAGAATATCTAGAACTGTGACCCTGGCTGAGCCTGTCTCCTGGGCCACCTACTGTTAGTCTCAGCACCGCAGTCCCTGGTGGTTGGGTCTCTTACATGGTGTCTAACTTCCCCAAAGAGAGCATACTAAGAGAAGAAGTTTCCTGGCCTTTTCTGATCTAGTCTCAGCAGTCATACAAGCACTACTTCTGTGGCATTCTGTTATTACAAGCAGTCATAAGACTGTCCCAGATTCAAAGGAAGGAAACCAGTCTCCATTTCCTGACAGCAGGCCCCATGTAGAAGACTTAGGGAAAGAGTGAGGTTATCTTTGGAAAATATAGCCTTTCACTTTGGCCTTTAACCCTGTCTTATTTATTCCATCAAAATAAAGTCCAACTGCCTCAGAATACCTGATTCTTGTCTGAAGTTCAGTCACTGGGTATACTAAAAAACAAAGGCCTCCCCATGCATTCTTTTCTTTCCATCTTGTTATGATGTGCACTCCAAACTTCCTATAGACCACTTAAAAGACAAGACAGAGTTCAAGTGGCTTAGTTGAACCAGGAAAATGATACAGGTCAGAAAGGAAGGAGTAATCACAACAGTAATAATATAAGAAAGCACTGTGGAGGCTGCCATTATCCTGGCTTTTGATGGACAAGGAAAATTCCTTACTCAGTGGTGAGCTGGTGCCAGCACCTTATTCTTGAACTGCTCAGCTTCGAGAGCCATGAACTAAATAAGTTTCTATTCATTATAAACTGCCAAGTATCTGGTATTTTATTATAGCAAGAAAATGGCCTAAGACAATAAGGAAGCAACACAAACCATTGAACGGAAAGGAGAGGGCTTTCTTTCCTTTCCGACCTGACAGAAACAATAGCTGCGACTCTTTCTCCAGAAATTGTGTCTTAAACAGGTACTGTTCAATACTAATGTTAGATATTTCTTTAGCAAAGACTTTCCCAGACATTTTGAGAATTGGACACTTGGTAGGACTAGTTTTCCCTTAGGATTTCCTATCCCCATCCCCATACACCTGTGTCCAAAAATCAAATGCTCTCATGGCCCTGAAAACCTTCAATTTCCCAAGCCTTCTTCAAACCCTTGCTCTTGTTAAGAAGCTCTCAACTAAAAAAAAAAAAAAAAAAAAGAAGCTCTCAACTTCCTGCTGTCTCCCAGCATGCCTTCAGACTGTCTTTGCTGTTACCACCCTGAAGTTCTCCCCATTCCCTGAGCAAACAGGGTTCCATGGCACTGCACAGACTCATCTCTGCCACTCCAGCCACCCACTCACATCCAGCTGAAATGTCCCCTGTGGCAAGCATGATACGGGAGTCTGCTGCCTTCTGATCTCCCACAGTGCTCTGTCTTTTTTATTTTTTTGAATAACACCCAGGGTTGTGTGTCTTGATGTTTAACCTGTGTTTTCAACTGAGCCCTCTGAGAGTGAAATGTCTCTTCTCATCTTTGTATCACTCGTGTCTCCCATAGAACCTGGCACATTTTTGGGGATCCGTAACTCTTGCGTGAAAGAAGGAAAGTGGGAGTTTCATTTATCTCATATTAGTCTTTGTTTCTGATCTAGGAATTATGACACCCTGAATTAGCCAAGACTGATACTGTTCTCTGTAGAACAGTTGTATTTAAGTCTGTTCAGAAAAAGCTAGGTTTCTGTTGACATAAAGCTACCAAAGTAATTGGGAAATTAGCCAGTGAAAACCAGCAGATCCCAGAGTAGGAGAGCCCTATTCACCAACCTTGTTTATTTCTATCAAGCTGTTTCCCAGAGGAATCATGAGCAGACCGATTGCTGTGTCTCTCACACCCCAGCAACTATTAAAACTGGCAATTCTTTGCCTGGCTTCAGAGCGCAGAGCAGCCCCGTGCAGTCCCCTGGACTCATCAGTAACATTCTCTTCCCTGAAAGACTGACATTCATGGGAAGTTTAGGTCATTGTCAACTTCTGTGGTCCCCTTTTAAAACCTAAGGTCACACATTCATAAAACCCTTCTTGACATTGTGTGGGTAATAGCGGAGAACTCAGCTTATACACAGACTAAGCCTTCAAGAATGCTCCGTGGGCAGCGCTCAGTTTCCTTGGGAGATCGTTGTTTGCACAGGGTTTCAGAGCCTGGGGAGATGAGATGTTTTCCTTTTTAACGAAGAACTCTGCCATGAACAACCTTATATAACCAAGTCAGTGCTACCAAGTGGTTGCTGCTTTCACTGTGGCTAGGGCAGGTGGGTGCTCATGTTTCTTCTTACACCTCCACTTGGCGTCACTGTACTTGTGGAGAATCTCTCAATTGTCACTTTATTATTTGCTTTGGATGTTCACTGGGTTTACTAAATGACTATGAAGGTGAAACATTTTGCATCTTGACTAAAATGTCTTGATTTAATTTTGTCCAGTAATACCATTGCTGCCTCTCTGATTTCAGTTTCAGAGCAACACATATATATGTATGAAAATGATCATTTCTAGAATTTATAAATGACAAATTGGTCAAAGGATTCTTCTCCACATTTGCTCTTTAAAAGAGGGCGCTCTGCTATTCCATTTAAGGGTCAGAGGACAGTAGCACAATAGTTGGTAAGTAGTAGGGGTGAAAAAAAGTGGTCTTTGGAGTGATCCTGGCTGATTGTATCCTAATGTTATTACTAATCCATGTGACTGAATCTTCTCAGCTTCCACATTTTTTAGATCAAAACCTTATCATAGACTTGATCTTGATGAAATGAAATAGCTCTAAGAAACTGCTCAGTAAAGATTAATTTCCTTCCTTACCTCCTTGACAGGTCAGTATGCCTGAAAGGGGCAAAAGTAGCTGAAATTTCAAACTGAAGAGTTGGAAAGCCTTGTCAGTTGGGCAAATTTAAAATTGGAATATGTAAATAGGAGCCAATTGACAGTAATTTCACTTACAATTTCCTGGCAACACATCTATTATACAAGGCCTGCCATGAGTCTGTGACTCTGTTGGTATATTTACAGTCACTGTTATTATAAAGAGACATAGTGATGTATAGACCCACTGGCATTGGTATATTCTGCTGTAGAAATTAAAGGTCTGGAAAAGCTGGAAAAGATCTGGTCTAGCAAAGACAGCCCCAGCCCAAGTGTCAGAGATGTGAACTGTCTCTACTTTTACAAACTGTAACAAACATTTACAAACTATTTTTTTTGTTGTTGTTGTTTTTTTTTTGGAGACAGGGTCTCGCTTTGTAGTTCAGGCTGGCCCTGAGCTCACTATGGTGCCCAGGCAAGCCGCCGCGAACTCAGCAATCCTCCTGTCTCTGCCTCCCGAGTGCTGGGATGACAGGCGTGAGCCACCATGTCCGGCATTGTGGTATGCGGTGTTGATTGTTGGTGGGCGTGCCTCCACACCCAGCATTATATGTGGTCACTGAGGATAGAACTCAGGACCTTGCGCTTGCGAGGCAGGCGCCGGAACCACTGAGCTAATCCTCCGGCCCCATTTACAAACTATTAATTAATCACCCTTCCAGTTTCTCCCAAGAGAGGAATAAATTTATTTTATTGAAACTTAATTCATACGATTGAGTGAAAAATAAAGGGTGAACTTGTAAATAGATGAATACTAAATATTTCAGGATCTCTTTTCTTTATTAAAGCCTGGTAGAAACTTTTTATTCTTAACTCCTTTCTTAACACCCATGCTGCCTGAAGTTTTTGAAATTATAAGTAAAAAATCTAAAGCACAAAGAAAAGGCCACAGATACTTAGCTAAATGTTCCAAGAGTCAGGCTCACAGAAAGCAAGAGAAAAGGTAACAGTCTGGTGATGGAATCAGCCAGCAACAGGACGTCTTTCAGGTTCTGCGTCAGAATTGAGGGCTCTACAGGCGCGGTCCAGTCTCGGGCCAGCAGAATTAGCACCTCGTGTGGATGAATGTGCGTGACTTCTCAGTGAATCCTCAGGCTTCCATCCTGATTCAGGGAAGGAGAAACTCTGGGGTGGAGCTCAGTGGTCTTCACTTTAACAATGGCAAAAGTTGGGAAATGTCATCCTAGAATGGGTCTTGAAAACTGAAGAGACATCACCTTTACAGATGTGTATCTCTGTCAGTTTTGTAAAATGTTGTTTTCTTTCTCCCTCAGTAACAGGGATTGAACACAGGACCTTGCTCTTGCCAAGCAGGTGCAGCACCACTGAGGTAAATCCCAGGCTGTTATAAAATTTTATCCCATGCTTGAAGAGAGACAAAAAATTAGAGTCTGTATAATCCTTATGTAATATATACCTTTTCACTAAAGAGCTTTATGAAAACCAGTACAATCACAGAATGACACCTTTTGGAGGAACTTTAAAAGGTCACTCTTCATGGCCTACTGGATTATGCAGAAATGATTTAAATAGCCCATGCTGAGTTACAATCTAAGCAGAAAGTTAGATGAAATGCTTGTGTACAAAGGGATTTAATGTTCAGCTGTGTGTGGAGGGGTGCTGGAAATTGAACCCAGGTTTCATACATGTTAGGTATTGAAATATGTTTAGGTCACCCTGGGCTACACAAAGTGAAAAAGGTTTTCTTGCTGAAAAACCTTGCAAGGAGAGAACCTGTTCAATTTTTGGGGTCTTGGTTACTTTCCCATTACTAATGCATAATACTGGACATCCACAATTTAGAAGAGGAAAAGTTTATTTTGACTTCGAGTTTGTAGAGGTCTTAGTGCAGAGCCAGCTGGCTTTGAGGCAGGGTAGAGTGGCCGAGCAGTATCACAGGGGAACATGGCAGAGGAGGCTTGCTTATGGTATAGCAGAGAAGAAAATAGAGAGGTCAAGGGAAGAGGGACAGAAATACACCTTCCTGGCCACATCCCCAGTGATCCTCCTCCTCCAACCAGGCTTTACCTTCTAAATCACATGCAGCTAGAAATCTATCATGGACTAATCCACTGATGTATCACAGCCCCATGATCTAATCACCTCCCAAAGTCTTGCCTATAAGTGCATGAAGCTTTGGGGGGATATACAGAAATAAACCATAACAATGTGTGATTATGAATCTCCTAATTCACATTTAACTATGGAAAATTACTTTCTATGCAGCTTTGCTTGGGACCAGAATCCTGCGGAGTCCATTTTGAAAAATGCTAAACTACAGAATAAGAAAATTTCTGGCTTAGAGGTATTCAACCAGTTAAGTTACAAAGTTGATTCTGAAGTCATTTATAACCTATAGTTTGTCTTGTAACTGACTCTTGTAGATATGAGGTGTGTGTGTGTGTGTGTGTGTGTGCGTGCTAGAGATATAAACTGAGGCTTGAGTTATGCTAAGCACAGAATCTTTTATAAACTCAAAATTTTATGGATAATACCCCTGCATATATGAATACTTGAATGAAAATAGGTAAAATATTTTAGACTTATCAACTAGAAAATGGCCTTATGCTGGGTAAAAACAGTATAAGCTTTGCAGCACTCCATTATTTATTGTAAAAAAAAAACAAAGGATGAGTTACTGTTGTGGTTTGGATCTTAAATGTTCACTAAAAGGTCATGTGTTGAAAGATTGATCTTTGATGCAGCAGTGTTTAGAGGTGTGGTTTTTTGGAGGTGATTGAATACTTGGAGTGTTAATCTTATGAATTAGTCCATTTGTGGAAGCATAGCTTACTGGGGTATTGGGAGACAGTGACATCTTCAGAGGCTGGAACATACTTTAAGGGAGTAGATGGACATATCCTTGAAAGGTATATTTTGTCCTTGGCCCCTTCTTTTCAGTCTCCTTTTTTTTTTAAGACAGTGTCTCACTTTGTAGTTCAGTGTGGCTCTGAGCTCAGTATGCAGCTCTGGCGAACCTTGAACTCACAGAAATTCTCCTGCCTCTGACTCCCTAGGGCTGGAATTACAGGCATGAGCCACCACACCTGGCACTGTAGTATGTGGTACTGATTGCTAGTGGGCATGAGTCATCATGCCCGACATTGTGATATATGGTTACCAGGGATCAAACTCTAGACCTTGCTCTTGCAAAGCAGACACCAGAAGCACTGAGCTAAATCCCCAACCCTCTGTCTCCTTCTTTGCCCTGGTCACATAAGCAATTCTGTTCTATGACATCCTGCCCTCACCTTAAGGCCATTAACAGTGGAGCCAATTGATCAGGGACTAAGACCTCTAAAACCGTAAGTCAAAGTAAATCTTTCCTCTGTTTAAGCTGTTTATCTCAGGTATTTTGTTACAACAATGAAAAACTGACTAACATAGTTCTTTAAATTCTCTAAATCTAAGGTATAAAATGAGGATGATGATTATACTTACCTTCTGGATGTAATGAGAAGTAAACCAAAAAATAATCTGAATGGTCAATTAGCTACTGTTTAAATTGATTAAAAAATACACAATGGACAATTAGCAGTCTGTATAAGTCACAACAGAATCCATATGCTTTAGGAGAAATTATATTTTATTAAATCAAAATAGGAGCTCTCATGGCCCAGTTAGGTCTAAAGGTTCCACTTTTCAATACTGTTACAATGGTGGAAGTTTCTAACACATGCTGGAAATGAGGCACATTCAAACCATAGCAAATACTAATCATAAACTTTTTCTATTTACTATGTTTTAGGCACTATTTAAGGTTCAGGATATAAAAATCTTCATGACGAAAGGCTTGGGACCACACTTGTCCCCATTTTATGAGTGAACAAATCGATGCAAATAGACATCAAAATATGAAAGTGATTTGCCCCAACTCACATAGTCATTTCACAAAATCAGTCAAACTCAAAGAGTTTGGCACACAATCTAAACCCTCAAACTTGAAACTGTACTTTGTTTCTCCAAAAGGAAAGAATGGGAGAAATGTGGAAAAATCTGTCCCTTCTTTTCTCCTGCCCTCTCTTTCCTCCTTGTTCTCCTCCTCCTCTATCTTTTCCTCCTCCTTTAGACTGAATGTGCTTAAACAAGAATTTTTGAGCAATTTAAATTGATTAATTATTTAGACTGGGAGAAAAGTAGGAGCAAGGAAAGGAAATTAAGGAAGGGAACATTTGGGATATAAATTTACATCTCATATATGTTTCTTTCTCAAATGGGGAGTTGTTTCCTAACCAATTTTTCTAGTGAAAGGGGTCATTCACAAGGGAAAAGCATTTCCCACCCCTGGCAGGACTGGCTGATAAAAATGAGGGAAATTGAGTTTACTGGCATTTCTAACACATTTTAACTTTGGAAAGAATAAAAAGTAATCTTTATCTTTAAACGGAGTGTAAATGACTTCTGGAAATTACTCCTTCCATCTTATCACTGCACCTCTAACTTACTGCTGTGATATTTTCTTTTCCTCTACTAGGAGAGGGCTCTAAATTACTGAAGGAGCAAAGTGCTAACCCTGTCCTTGCATGGTTCTCTCTTCTCTATTTCGAGATCGGGCTGTTCGAGCTCGAACCCCTTTGCTTTCAAAAGGCCTGTTTAGTTGGGAGTCCTGCCCTGGCCCTGCTTCGTGCCTGCAAGGAAGGAGGGTAGAGTTTGGGCTGTTGGATGGAGCAGAGGAATGTTTGAGTGGCAGGAGTGTGTGGGGGTGTTGGTTTTACTTAAAATATTTCTTGAAAATCTCTTCCATAATATTAGGTTTTTGTAGCTCCCCCAGTTCTTCTCTGACTCCCCACTTTTTAAAATAAACATGTAGAATTCCAGTTGTGTAGAGAGTTAGAAAATGAACTCCACTGTTGCTGTTCCCACAGGCATCTGTGCGGGTGTGGCGGGGTGAATAGGCCTTTCGGGAGTATGAAGGGGAACCCTCTAGAGCCAAATTCCTCAACAGGCAGATTTCCATCAGCTGTGTAAATAGCGAGGCCATGTGGGGAGGCCACAGGCGGTTTCCTGAGACTCGGCTACTGTGCCCAGGTAGTTAAAAGGACTCATGTTCCACCTAGATGCCTGCAAAGTGAGAGTGGGGCTTGTAGTCCCTGACAAGTGGCTGGCTAGAAATTTCCTCTCTACTTTATTTAGTACCAAGGGAAGGGAATCTGAACGAGACAGGTAGGGCTGGCTGGATAGAACCGCACCCAGCTGGGCTTCTGGCTGAGTGCAGAGAAAAACCATGATTGCAAATTGGGGTCAGGACTGGGCACCCGCCGGCAGATGTTTATTCCAGCTCAAGAGATTCCTGAGGAGAAGAGTAGAACACTGTGCTCTGGAAGTTGTTTATTTGGCTATTCTTTATAATATGAAGTTAAATGCAATTTATGTATCTCATTTATTTATTCCCCTCAACATCTGAGAGAAGGCAGCAACCCTGAAAGCTGGCTGCCTGGCCCACCTTGCACCTCTGCAGGGTCCTAGTTTGCAGCTGTGCTAACCTCAGACATCCGGGCACTGGCCCCAGCTCCTGGATCTAAGGTTGTGCTCGTTTTCTCTTTCTTGTTCTGCTAACTTCGTTGTTCTGAGATTTAATTTGTTTACTTAGTTTAAATGAGCGGAGATAGAGACAAAACAACCAGGTACACCGTGTTCACCAGTACATGATGAATGCATTCCTAGAAATATGAGCAAATCTGAAAGAATAAAATAATAGGCTTATCTGTTGTAAATGTAGTTCTACTACCAAAGAACTAGACATGCTATGAAATCCGCAAGCACGCTGGTTTTAGAGATGGTCTTTGGCCTGTTTTTACATCGTGTTTCTGCTGTTTATTTCTTTGCCTTCGCTACTGGAAATATGTAGTACTGGCTGAAAGCTAGAGATCATCAAGCCGAGGAAATAGCCCCGCTGCTCTTGGCTTGCCCACTGCTTTCCATCTTTAGCTTAATTGTACTCATAGTAAGTTTATGAGACTTACCCCTCTTATGAATAGAATCAGTGTCTGTTTTTCCATTTTTTAGCCCTACTTTTGTAGCTGTCTATGGATAAAACCTGTCAAAGTCTGAAGATAATTCCTTAAGAAGCGTTCTTGTATAAAGATGGTGGCATACAGCCAGAGAGAGGGGTTGTTCCTGCCAACATCCAGTTTCATCATAACCGATTTAAGGGCTTGATTTCCCCTTTCTTTCGCATTTCCTCAGCCTTTAGCATTTCCCCCATCATTCAGAAATTGCCAGGTGCCGGGACTGTGTGCTCTGTCGCTATGCTTTGTGGAAGTGATCAGCTTTTGGGCACTGGTCAGTGGTCCTGAGTCCCCAGCATTAATGGAAGGTGGACTCAGAAGCAGTCCCTAGTTCCCTGTGTACACAGTGAATGCAGCTACTTTGCCCTGGTCCTGGAGAACAGGTGGATCCCAGGATAGGCCACATAGGTTGCAATTGGCTTCTTCAAAACAATAGAATTTTGAACTTTTTTTTTTGAAGTCTCAAAGAACATATCTATACATATGTTTGAGAGTAATTCTAGGGGGGGAAATAGAAACCAGTGGTAGGTTTGGATTTTTTTCTTCTGTTCTTTGTCTTTTATTATGTGTCTGAGTTTCTTATGAACAAAATGCACAAGGATAATTTTGTGATATTTAACATTGGTCTTCTTTTATATCCTGGCACCACCAAATCATTAAGAGCACAGACTCAGGGAAGACAGTTTAAATCCTGGTTTTGCTATTTTTTACTGTGATCTTAGATGAATTAATCTCTTGGGCTTCAGTATCCTTGTTGATAAAAATAGAGATAATTTCCTCATATTTTCGGGACTGCATTATGAACATAGCGTACCTGATTGTTTTGTCTCTACCTTCCCACATTTAAGCTAAACAAACACACTGAACATCAGAGTAATGATAATTGCACTTTGTTTCAAAGATTTGCTTGGGGTTGTTTGCACACTCATATTTCATATTTAACAACTATTGACCAAACAACAATTCTATGGTGACGGGGAATGGAGGATGGCTGGAGAGTATGCATGAAAGAGGGCTTTGGACTAGATAAAGTGGGTCTGAATGCTGGATTCATCATTTTCCTCCTGCTTGTGGGTAGCTTTTCATAAATTGATATACTGGTTGAGAATATGAATAGGAAGAAGGCTGCTTCCTTTAAAAAAAATTGGAAAACATTTACCTAGCCCAGGGATGGGTTGACAGCCTGACTAGTTGTCAGGTTGACCAATCACAAGAGGATGCTGGGTCACCTGGTGAGGGAACAGAAGGGGGTGAAAGAATAATATACAAAAAGCAAGAAATAACTAATAAGGAACAAATGATAATATATTACTCCTGGCTTTCTGTGGAGCTACTATTATCAGCTCTCTCCTGGCTAAAAGATCCCCTTTTCTTAGCTCTGTTCTAGCTAAGACCATGAGTGCTGGACTAGTCAGTATTGATGATTATGCAAGATAGCAAAGTGGTGTGAAAGCAGATAGATGTAGGGGATAGGAGAACTAATGCGCTTAATGAGCCAGGCTGTGAAAAGGGGAATAACTATGTATACTTGTGAAGGACAGGTCACAGTTAACAAGGTACCTGTGCTACCTTGAGGGTTATAGCTAACAAGTCACCTGCATTATCTAGCTAATGTTTTATCTTAGAGAATGGTTGCATAGTCATAATTCCTCAGCTGTAGTGTTTTCCTTGCTATAGACACATCACTACTTCATCGATCATTGAAATTCAACTGTGACCTTTGGCATAGAGAAGTCTGTCTCCAAATGCCAGCCAAAGAACAATTAGCAATTCACATTTAAGCCTTGGAGTGACTCATAGTTTTAGTCAATAGCCAAATTATAAGCCAAATCAATCATCTCTAAAGCCTGCTCAATGCATTTTCAAGATGGTCTCCTGCACAGGGGCCCTTGCATCTTATTATTTATCAGGATTTATGGTGTGGCAGGTTGTTTAGAGATTGAGATATGAAGTGATGCATTGTTTGTTCTCTTGTGACAGGAATTTTTAGATAACTAGAAATAGGGAAGATAGAGAAGAAATTTGAGAGGAAGAGAATTCTTCAGTATCTAAGCAGTAAGAGGGTGAGGAGTTAGATTTTTAAAGCATGGATTCTATGCAGGTCCAAGCTTGCAACCTTGCAGGAATATTTACTCTTGGTGTCTTTTTTTTTGTCTTGTTTTGATTTGGTGGTACCAGGGATTGAACTCGGGCCCTCATACTTCCAAGATAGGTGCAGTACCACTTGAGCTAAATCCCCAGCCCCTTACTCTTGGTGTCTTTGCAAAGGTCATGACATAACAACAGTTTGTTATATGGTCCCATAACCATCATAACAGCAGTTTGTTATGTGGGCCCATACTAAAACACAGTTTCCCATGAATTCTTCTATAGTATTATGAACAACGTACAGGCCCTGGAGTAAAGAGATCTGGCCACTTATTAGCTATATAAGCTTGTGTAAAGGGATTCTGAAAATTCATTTGCAATATTTGTATATTAGTATATACATTGAGGAGTGTTTGAAAGAGTAATTGAAGAAAATGTGTGCCATAGTCCATAACAAAAATACCATAAATTGAGTGGTTTTACTAATACCTATTTTTTTTTGAGACAGGGTCTAGCTTTGTAGTTCAGGCAGGCCCTGAGTTCACTATGTAGCCCAGGCAAGCCTCAGACTCAGCAATCCTCCTGTCTCTGCCTCCCGAGTGCTGGGATTACAGGCATGAGCCACCACGCCCAGCACTGTGGTATGTGGTATTGATTGCTGGTGGGCGTGAGTCTCCATGCCCAGCATTGTATGTGGTTATCGGGGATTGAACTCAGGACCTTGCGCTTGCGAGGCAGGTGCCAGAACCACTGAGCTAACCCTCTGGCCCCTAATACTATTTTTTAAAGTTCTGAAGATTCCAAAAAGTAGAACATCAAGGTACTATTTGATATGGGGTGGGGGCCAGCCTGGCTCACACATGGCACTCTTCTCTCTGTGTCTCATATGGCTCAAGAGACATAAGCCCTCTGGGAGCCCCTTGTTAACCTCATTTATGAAAGCTCCATTGTTATACCATAATCACTTCCCACAGGTTCGACCTTCTAAAACCATCATGCTAGGTACTGAGAAATAGAAAATATTC
Organism: Thryonomys swinderianus; assembly: GCA_004025085.1. Classification (NCBI taxonomy): domain Eukaryota; kingdom Metazoa; phylum Chordata; class Mammalia; order Rodentia; family Thryonomyidae; genus Thryonomys; species Thryonomys swinderianus. The sequence continues at coordinate 21,483 of PVIC010029317.1, forward strand.
TAAGGGAAATGTGATGGAGGTGTGAGTAATGAAGGGTAAAGAAAAAATCTGATGGTAATTAAAAAAAGGAAACAAAACTTACGTATTTAGGGGGTAGGGGGTTGTGGGGTAGTAGGGGAATGCTAAAAAATGAGGATTAAATTGTGTCATATACTGATACAAATTCCCAATGTTGAGTGTGATCATGATGAGTATATACAATGTACCAATAAAGATAAAATTTTTTTTAAAAACCATCATACTAGGGATTAAGTTTCAATGAATGATTTCTGAAAGGACACAAGTATTCAGTTTATATCAATATGTTTAAATGTTTTATAAACTCTACTACCCTAATGATGGAATTTCGTGATAGGATATCCTAATATTCTATAACTTGTAAACAGAATACACATAAGTACAAACCTATACACCATCACTTACTAATGTTTTAGACAAAAATAATACAAACAAATGTCTATGAAGTAATTTTCAAAAACTATAACCCCATATGAAGCACTAGAGCTGGAGCTAAGACATATTTAGGGTTTTAACAACTCCGTCTTTTCTAAGCAATAATGAGAAAAATGATAAAACAGTTTCTATTCAGCACTAGGGGTGTTTATTCTACTTTTTTTTTTTTTTTTTTTTGGAGACAGGGTCTCACTTTGTAGTTCAGGCTGGCCCTGAGCTCACTATGTAGCCCAGGCAAGCCTCGAACTCAGCAATCCTCTTGTCTCTGCCTCCCGAGTGCTGGGATTACAGGCCTGAGCCATGATGCCCAGCTATTCTACATTTTTTTTTTTTTTCTTTTTGAGACAGGGTCTCGCTTTGTAGTTCAGGCTGGCCCTGAGCTCACTATGGTGCCCAGGCAAGCCGCCGCGAACTCAGCAATCCTCCTGTCCCTGCCTCCCGAGTGCTGGGATGACAGGCGTGAGCCACCACATCTGGCATTGTGGTATGCAGTGTTGATTGTTGGTGGGCGGGTCTCCATGCCCAACATTATATGTGGTTACCGGGATTGAACTCAGGACCTTGCGCTTGCGAAGCAGGCGCCGGAACCACTGAGCTAACCCTCCGGCCCCCTATTCTACATTTTTAAAAGGGTTGTGAATTTTGCCTCAGTGCCAAAGAACATCTTAAAAAAAAAAAA